>JAUTXW010001698.1:87500-217500 GCA_030620095.1 Kuschelorhynchus macadamiae | reverse complement strand
ATATTTGCTATATTGCTTATTATCGTAGGTACTTTTCTTCCAATCTGAATGTCCAGTCGACTACGTTTTATAATTTTATGTTAATAGTGACTAATGGACTTAGAATACAATAATTTTATGGGGTATGCAAGTAACGGTTGCATTTACTATGAAAAGTAACTAGTCTAAATTTACGATTCCTACTAGCCAAACTAACTTATTCATTACAAGTCTTTAAAAGTAGCGAAACTTTACATCTCTAAATAGAATTAATATTTTATTATCTAATCAGTATTATTCTGTAAGATTCTATCTTAAATTGATTTTTCAACATTTCATAATATAAAGTGTTTCAAGATAAAATTATTACCTACTCATAAAGGTTTAGCCATAATTCCCAATAATATTTTGTTATAACTAGTCAATTTTCCTGTCTTTAAGGATGGCCAGTTATTCCCAGTGTTATATTTTCTCTTTAACTGGCAAGGTTTTGCAAAAAAATAAATGTTGGCGGTTTTATATTAATTATGAATGTCAACGTCTAATATCTGATACCAGACTTAGAGCTAAAAAAGACGATAAGGGTAATTGTAACATGAGTGAACTTTGTAAATTAAAAATAAGCAGCTGTAATGGCATTCCATGCTAAACATTTAGTATTAACATCAGTTAAGTTAATCGTAGTTTTTTTATTTGTAACTAAAGTATTAAGTACCGATAATAGTGTTTGGGATATGTTCATTGTTAGAAAATAATTATCTCTTATTGATTAACAATAAAATTATTAGTCTGCCATTATAATCGATATACAGTTTGTGCCAATAGCTTGCCAGCCAAAGGCACTGTTGTAAGCTTATTAACTTCATTTAAAATGATTGTATTCACATAACTACAGGTTCAGCTTTCACTACAAACTTTCGGCATTATTTTCATTTACGCAAAGGGAGTAATTTAACGCTGCTATGAAGTCAGTTGATGCGTTGTAGGTAAAGTTTTCAAACGACCTATATTTTATATATTATAGTTACCGATTATGCACATTCAAAACTGATACCAACAAATATTGAATCTGTAGTTCTATAATTGATAAATTATTTGTGCCCTTTATAAAATTATTTTCGAGAATACAGGTAACCCAAAAAAAAGTAGGGCAGTAAAAATAAACTAACAAAAAAGTATCCATAATAGATACGTAGATTTTCTACGTATTTTTTTCGCTCCAGTTACTGTATGTCCACAACAATATTGGAGAAAATGAAAAAATCAATATATGTCAAAAACTAATGAAAATGGGTATTAGGGTAAATCTAATAAAAATTGAAGGTTTGTTGGACAGTCTATAAGATACAAGCTGTCTTATTTAGAAAGTAGAAAGGTGATATTTGTACAATATAAAGTTTTATTAAAATGAGGCAAATATTCAAAATTCCCTGTTACTTATCCTGATTTCTTGTTGCTAAGGAAAAACGAATAATTATTTTTAAAGAATTCTATTTTAAAAAAATATTAATTTCATTTTTATCTAACAAAAACTTTCAAAATTACACGTTGATTCCAAAAATTGATTAATATGCAGGGTTTCATAAACAGTAAAAATATTGCTGCTTAGTTTCTTTGATTAACCTGTATCCTTTGAAACATTTTAAGGAGGTGCAGATTCAGTAAATGCAACACGCTGAATATGGTTTGTTTCAAATTTTACATATAAAGCTTAAATTGATTCCATCGACACGACCCATCCTTTAAAATAAAAACAAACGAAAGGCGATTTTCTTTTGTGGTTTAGGTTACATTTAACGAAAACTTGTCAACATTCCAGTTCTATATTTTTTTCGTGCAACGCGATGTGCTCAAACGATATAAAGTATTATAGATGCGACCAAAAATTCTCGTTGAAACCAAAATAGGTGTTTTTGAGCATATTTCGTTGTTAACATTTGTGATTTGCGGACCAACGCATCGTTAACTACAACTAAAAAGTTGTAGCGCACAGAAACTAAGAGCAATTGAAAAAACTATGTATTTATTTATTATTGATTCTGTTAATTGAAAATACATTATTTCTCACCAAGAAGACTACATATATTTATTTTTTTGTTTATATATATATATATATATATATATATATATATATATATATATATATATATATATTACATCTAACAAAATATATTGCTCCTAGATTCTTTTATTCGTAAGATATCTTGAAAATTATTTGTTATTAATAGTGTATAAAAATCTACTGATAGGCGATTAAAGTATTGACTAAGCCTTGTGATAGTTATTAGGTGGTCATATATTATCCTTTAAAGAAAGCAAAAATATCATGAATCAAATGGTTTTCACAACTTTTAATTAGTCATATAAACGTACACATTTATATATATATATATATATATATATATATATATATATATATATATATATGTGTGTGTGTGTGTGTGTGTGTGCATAAAATAAAATATTTTAATTTATGGGGTGTTGCCGCTTCTACCTTAAACTGGTGGCAACATCCGTTTTCCAAATGGAATGTGCTGTATATTATTGTGTGTTTGTATTTCCCTGAACGTTCTAAATACTTTTTCTGTTATGTTTCCTAGACCTTAATTCGACCGTTTTCGAGAAAATGACGATTAAAAATCGACATTTTTACGCACAAGTTAAGAAGTTGGGGTGTAAAACAGAGCTTCAGATGGTATAAAATGTCAATTTTTAAGCGTCATTTTCTGGAAAAGAGTTGAAGTTAGGTATATGAAACAACACAACAAATATTTGGAATATTCAGGAAAATACAAAAATGCCAAAAATTAGAGGACATTCCATTTAGATAACAACCTGTGCATAATATAGTCATTACAAAAAAGTCATATGTTCTATCGCCGTTCTGGCCCAAGTCTTTGGTCCCGAAATCTCGAGATTTCATTACTCCAAAGCATTGTGCCATTTTAACAGATTACATTAGCCAGATGCGACTCCCTCTTGATAGGGTGCGGGACCAGTTTTTATGGTTTTTTCCAATTGGCAAGTGCCAATCGGCAATACATTTCTCAGGGGTGTTGCCCCGCAGTCGCGGGTCAAGGCCACTGACTATTTGTATATGGCGAATATTAATTCTTCCGCATCTGGTTTAATCTGTGACGTTAACTCAGAATAAACATTCCTCGATAAGAAGCAATAACAAACAGCTAGTTCCTCGAGTGGAAGGTTCCTTGACTCACGTCTTTAGGGGTTCATTTGATTTCAATCACACTTGCTAAAATTACTTCTCTGTCACTGTCCTAGCATACAAAGGAACGTAAAGAGCTAGAACCCGTGAAAGAATTATTTTACTCAATATTGTAAACATTTGAGCTGTTACAACGCATACCAAAAAGTGGCTTAAAAAAATTAGTTAAGGCGGTTTTGTAAATTAAAAAATTGTTTGCGGTGCAATGTATTTTTCTTAAGTGACTTGTGATACTTGCGTTTGCTTTTTAAAAATTACAATTTTACACTTAAATAAGGATCGGGGAGTAACTATCGTGTTTAGTTATTTTATCTCTGAAATAAAAAAAAACGTATTGAAACTAGTCTCGAAAGGCACACCTAAAAATTGATTCATCAAATACAAGAACAAAATGTAGCTGTACAGAGTTATCAATTTTTTCAAGCTTTTTACCAAAACTGTATCGTGAAATTTTGTTTATATAACACAAAAACGATTGACAGATGTTCCATAAAAAAATTTTGAAAACTTGAGCTTTGTTTTAATGTTTTCGATTTATTGATCTTTGAGTACTTTATGTACGTTTCTTTTTTAGTTTTTATATTTATGATCTAAAATTATAAGATTTTATTTGATTTTTTTCTTCTATAAAACAGTAAATGCAAGAATTTTTGATAGGATAATTACTATAGAAAAAAAAGGGTGCATAACCATGGAAACGAAACAAAACGACTTATTTTTCATATATATGTCCCCGTTTCCTCACTTATGGAGTTAATAGACGCATACTTAATTAAATTCCGCACAAAAATAGTTAGCTAGGCATTGTGCAAATAATAAGTTTTAACATGCTTTGCTTCTATCCCTCGAAGAATCAAATCAAATAAATATAAGCAAAATTTTATGTCATGTCATGAATAAGTATAAATAGTAATAAACTTATGACATTGGGTACTCGATGAGTTGCAAAATAAAGTACACTTAGGATTAGTATTTAAGGTTAAGTAAACTGATTAAAAATCATGTACATATCGATACATATAACAAAAAAAGCTCTCAGGCTTTTCATCAGTGGGTAATTGACGAGTTTGAGGGGCTGTACATTTTATTATATTAATACACAAATGATCACCTAATAAAGACCCACGTTTTTAGGTAAAAGCAGAATAGCCGGCCGCATCCGTTTTAAAATATAATCTGATTCGGAATGATCCGTAAAGGGTGGAATCGAAGTTGTGCCGGGCCTGATCCACTTGTGATTACCCAAAATTAATTTAAATTTAATTTTTTTTTGTTATGTCTAGTTTTTAACCATTTTGACCATGTATGATTAAATTTAAATCAAAACAAGCCCGTCCTCCTGTTATGATATTTAGGATTATATATTATAATGCTTTGAGAGCCGCTATAAATTTATATGGATCGATACCTTTTAATAGCGTAAACACACGCTGTGGGTAGCTGTACATGAAAGTAATTTCTCGTTCTTTAAAATATGGAATAAAGGTGGGAAATCGAAGTTGTGACGGGCCGAATGCACGTACAATAACCCATAATTAATGAAAATCGTGCTTTTTTTGTCATATTTACTAATTCAAGACCGCCATACAAAATTGTTTTAAATTATTTATAGTATAACACAGTCGGGAATAATCACTATGCCACCTCCAAATCAGTTGTTGACCCTGTTAATTCTAAGAAATGTTAAAAACACTTAACTACCTTTTCACGCAGGTATAAAACATCAACTGTACCGGCTTTTCAGAGGTTGCTATTGCATAGGGTGAATCCCATGTCTTTTTTCTAGCAAAATCATTTAATTGGAAGGCAGCATTATTACATAATTAACGTTTTTAAGTAAATTTCTAACCGTTTCATTATAACAATGATAAATATTAAAACTTTTGTCTATTTTTTAAACGAAAAAAAATTTCTTTTTGCGTATATACATGAGGGAAATGTTAATAATTTATGAAATTTATGCTACAAACAGGTTCAGTTACCCCAGCATAATCACTAATTAATGCTACTTTTGTTATACCATTAAAAAATCATCTTTCGTTATCATTATATTATATAAAACTATAGAGCTGGTTAACCACCCCGTATATTAATATAGCATAAGAAAACAAAATCAACTAAAATCTACGACACTTTGCTTTATATAGGTACCCCGCAAAAAATAAACTGTTTCAGAATCCCCCTTATAAGGAAGCATCTCCAATTTTATGTTTGACTCTACTCGATTATTTAGTATTTTTATTTTAATTTCTTGCATTTGGTATACAAAATTTTTGGCATGAAACTTATAATAGAACCATAGACATAATAACAGGGAGACCAAACATATTTTACTCTTTTATTCATAAAATCGTATGTTTTCTGCAAGTAAGTGTGACAAAGCAAAAAATATTTATCCTCCTTATCCAACTTCACAAAAGGCAATACTGTAAAGCCATAAGAACAGACTTCTTTTCTTCTTGTCCATGACATATAATATGTCAATGGCGATGAGTGTAATTGTGTAGTATTAGTAATAGTAATATTTTTTAAACCATTTGTATAACAATGGTTTCACTGCCAATCAAAAGTAAAATTTAGTATCACCGTGGACATTTTTAATAACATACCTAATCTAGTTTTTTATATTATGCATAAAAACGTATACCTAGGCTCGTTTATTTTTGTTTAATTTATTCTGACTACAAAAGAACGTAGCTATTTTATCTCTCACTTCTCTCAGTATATTAAAATTATTTATTGTTAAGAAATGTATATTTTTATGGCAAATATGCAAAAAGAAATATGTATACCAGCGTTTTTTGGTATCTACATAAAGAGGGTTCGACCTTGAAATTTATGAATATGTAGCTTAGGGATAAGATGCAGAAATATAATTTTGTTTTCTAATGAACGATAAAATAGCAATTACAAATCATATTAACCCTTAAAGTAATTTACTGTTCTTACTAATTAATAAAATATTAGGAAAAATCTCGTACCGCTCACGCCCATTAATACAAAAAAAAAAATATTGACTTAACTATAAAAACAGACGTTATATTATTAAATTTTTTGCAAACTTCGCACTTACGCATCATAGTATCCAAGCACAAACATTATCAAAAATAACCCAAAAACTCTCAAAAAATCGTCCAAAAGCAATGATTTGACTCAAAGCAACACCATTTTTTTGGATTTACTCTTTTACTAAATGCGCCGGTTTGGGCTTAATAAAAGCAGGTTATTTGAATTATTATATATAATTATGAAATATTACGGAAGTTATTACAGTAGTAGAACCACCTTAAAAATTAATTTTAATAATATTAGCAAGTACACATTTTGTTCTCTGTAAGATAGTTGACAACACCATTTGGAATTAACCAAATCAAGATGATACACCAGATCAAACAAGTAATAATTTTGACCATGTATGATTACATTCAAATCAAAACAAGTCCGTCCTCCCGTTATGATATCTATGAATAGAACTGCAAAATTATGGCAAGATGCGTGAAATGTATTCTATTTTTCGTTCCATATACCCGTTTGTAGCGCCCGTCGAAGTTGAGGAGATATCTGGACCAGTGTCGGGTTAATAGTAAACATTACAAAAAAAACACGAATTTTAATTAATTTTGGGTAATCGCAACTGGACCCGACCCACACAGCTTCGATACCACACTTTAGAGATTACTCCGAATCAGATTATTTTATTTTAAAAACAGCCTCCCATTCGATGTGGTATCGGAGGCGGCTGCGCTTGGGCTGTATCGATAGCGCACCGCGAAATTACTTCTAGGAAAGGTTTTTTAAAACTTCGGGACGTTTCCGGCGAGACTGCAGTGTTGATGAACTAAGGCTTATTTTAGAATCGGCAATTGAACCATTCTTACCGAACTTATCGATATAAAATAAAAAATGTAGTTGGGCGTCAAAATATTTTATATTCTGGATGGAGTTTTTATTACCAAATCCCCCTCTTTTGCTGCCCCTGGACTAGTTCTATTAGGTTATTATTTAATTAATATTGTAAATAATAACACTAATATTCACAAAAATATATATTTTTAAATGCTCAGATATGTTTGCTTTCTAAAGGCCATATTGTTTTTCATCTTTAATTTATTTTTTGTATGATAAAGGGATTTGTGGTCACCGTGCCAAATATATATTACTCTTAGTTATAGTATTTATTCTGAATGTATCAAATAATTGGTGAAAAGCAATATGGAATATTTCATTTATTTTATATGCTTTATGCAGTTAAAAAGCAATAAGTGTTGTGAAAACAGAATGAACCCTCTATTTTTGTATCAATTATAAATTACTGAATAAAACTCATTTGTATATATATATATATATTCGCCATTTCCTGGAAGAGAGGGTTGAAACATGTTCAAAGATTATAATTAGATATTATTCGATGGAATCCTAGGTAGTACTTATTACCCCCTTAGTGACTAACTTGTTACTTAGTTTAGATTTAATGTCTAGCTATTTGGCGTATTATATCGTATTAAACATTACTGTAGGTTTACAAGTATTGTGTAAGTTTTCATAGTTACTAGTTTTATTAGTGTAGTCTGTATTTCTATGTGTAGTGTAGCGCGGATTTGATTCCGCAAACGCACTTGTAGTTGAGCAGTTTCGAATAAAGTAGATTAATAAAGTAGAACTTCTGCTTGATCAACCCCTATTATTGTGCTTTTTTACAGATTATCTAACTACATCCTTAGTAGTATTTTTAACATCTGTTTTTCTGCACCTGTTTTGGTTTA
Source organism: Kuschelorhynchus macadamiae (assembly GCA_030620095.1). Lineage (NCBI taxonomy): Eukaryota > Metazoa > Arthropoda > Insecta > Coleoptera > Curculionidae > Kuschelorhynchus > Kuschelorhynchus macadamiae. Next base: position 209,532 of record JAUTXW010001698.1, on the reverse strand, counting down.
CTTCGATTGTGTAATTAATGTTCACTGTGATTTAAACGGTTACGCTAAGCATTTTTACTAATTTTTAGCCATTTCTGTCGTCGTAAACAGTAAGTATATATTACTAACAAATTATTAGGATACGTTCCAATGGAGATAACAGTGCGTTTGGTAAAAAAAAGTCAGCTCATACATTGTCCAAAGAGAGGTAAGATATGTGTTTTCGAATGTCGGTAATTGATAAACTTTATTTTTCTTTTTTTTTATTCATAACTATGTTGATGAACTAGCTTATTTATGGGCATCCCAGTTTTTTCGTTGTATTTCATTTTATTCGTTTAAATTTTGTGTAATCATTCAAAAGTGCCGATACGTTATGTTTACACATAAATAATACCGAAAAATCGTTTTATATTAGTATAGTCGAAAATTATAATTCACAAAAAAACAGCATTCTAATCCACTTAAGATTGCAGCTTCTATGTCCGGGCCTCTCATTTTTTTAATTCAATTTGCAGTTACTTACAGTTTTAAAGCTTCGTGCGAAAGAATATACGGATTTATGCTAGCTATAAAATGTATGCATCTAACGTTGAATATAAAGCAGTATTATTTCTTCTTACCTCTCCGTACGAATCGTACATTATCTCTTCAGAAACAATAATCCTATAAATTACCTAACTGTTTTATATTATAAAAAATCAATTTTTTATTTAGGAAATAAAAAATTTTGAAAGGTCATATTAATATTTTTGTTTTAAAAGTATTTACTGAGTTTAGTTAAACAGATCACTACACGGAAATGAAAACTTCCAGTGTTATTCTGCTTTGACGTTAATTTAAAAATGCGTCAATTTCTGTTGTATATATACTTATTCAATCGTATTTTACATAAAATAAGTAATTAACAGTTATGCATATCATAAGACAGAAAAATAGAATCCTATAATAAATATGGATTTCTGGAGACATGAGATATTGTTTAAAATTAATAATGGCGGCCGAATAATGAAACTGAATATTCTGTTGAAGGAATATAATTTCCTTTTAATCGATGGGATTGTATATAGTTGTAAAAGATGAGTTGTCTACAGTAACTAGAGAAGTAGATTGATTTAGGGCTTTTACTATACCAATAGTTGCGATCCGGAATTTGCTGTGGAATTTGATGAATTTGTCCCATATTTTCTGGACTTTGAAAGTTTAGAACTGATATAAGTCAATTTTCAAACTATTATTTAATTTATGAATACGAGTGTGCAGTTAAAAGGAAGCTTACAAGGAAAGGATTCATCAAAGCCGGGGAGCAGATCTATAGAACTATGGACGGTATGGAGTCCCGAAGAATTTTTAATCTTAAGTTTTTAGCAGACTTCAAAAAACGAGGAGGTTTTCATTAGAAGTTAACAGTAGTTATTCAAGGGAAGGAGAATGTTAAATATTTTATATGGTCGGTATTGATAGGAAGAGGTCTAGAGTCGAATTTGCAGTGAATCATTTTCTTTTGCGTTTATTTTAAAGGGGAAAAAATCAACCAGAGAACGGTGGTGGTGAAAAGTTATTCCATAATTTTGATTAACGGACAAAAGGCCTAAAGGTTGTTAAATACCAGATCTTGCATAGGTATCGGCTTGTTTCTGCAAGCCTAAGTTGAGATATATATATATATATATATATATATATATATATATATATATATAATGTCTATGTTCGGACATACGATTGGCGTTGACGCAATCAAGAGCTGCTTGACATTGGGTCCATTGTTGTGTTTGGTTTTTCTCAGTATTTGCTAACATTTATCTAAAGATGGTGTCGATATCGAGAGTATTTTTTAGGCTTAGATAGGGTACCTAAACCTAATTATAATGTACCTTTAAGTCGTATACTAATGCCTTTTCGCCCTACATAGACATAATAGCCGTTACAAGTTTTGTTTTTAAAAATTAAAATCTTGGGTTAATTTTATGCTAAATCAATATCCGTGCCAAAATATAAATTGCTTCGACCTTCAACTAAAATTAATTGTATACCGCAAATTTGTAGACATTTTCAAAGATCAGAAGACATTTCATTATATTCATATATGACCGTTTTGTGCCAATAAACTAATGTTTTAGTTGTCTGGAAAACATTTTAAACATATTTGTAATGACCCTAAAATTGTAATTTATGTAAATATTAAAGAGTGCAAATTTTATAATTCTTCCCGAATAGGACACTTATTCATTAGTTTTTCAGCTTTGTTAAAAAGCCTGTATTATGAAATAATTGAAATGGATTATCTGAATATTAAATAAAATATTGTTGAAACAGATTTTTTTTTAAATTTTTACAATATTTTTAGCGTCCCTTTTGCCATTTTGCAAGACAAATATTATAAGACTCCTTAATGCTGTAAATGTTGATTGTGACCATAAAATCGTAATTTTCCCCAGACGTTCTAACAACTAAATAATGACATGTGAACAGCAGGTAACATATAAAACTTGATGAGGTACTGTTCGTTTTCTTGGTGTTTAATGCAAATATAAGCATTCAATACACCTAACAATTATTTTATTTAAAAAAAAAAACAAATTTGAAGAAAATGTTTCTACCACCAGTAGTCTGAAAAATTAGTGAGATGGTTGTATGTAATTAAACTTAAGCGTTGATTTAACTATGGACCAGGGGAAATGACGTACTAGTTCCAAGGAATTTATTTCCTAAGAAAATCGTAGAGAGTTCTTTCAAAAATATGCTACTGATAAAATTATGTTTGCTACTAAAATTAAAAGCGTACAATATTATCGTGATTAACTGCATATACTATTGAAGTTTAAATCTATAAATTAGCATCCAAAATCAGGCTTACAAAATGATACGCTATTGGTTAAAGAAATTACCTGCAATTGTCTAATGGTGCACTACCGGACAGTTGAAGCATTGAATGGAATCCAGGATAATGTAGGTGCTACATATCTACAATGTGATCTTTTTAAAAATTGACAATATGTCTCGACTTAATAACATATTTAGCAAAGGCTTGTGTACTATTATATACATATATATATATATATATATATATATATATATATATATATATATATATATATATATATATATATATATATATATATATATATATATATATATATATATATATATATATATATATATATATATATATATATATATAACTCTAACATATTTAGGCAAATTAGAATATTTGTGTTTGGCCTGTCAGTGTGTTTGTGCTGTAGAAACTTTAGAAAACTAGACATATGATAGTAAAAGAGCGTTTAGGTACTCGTAGGTAGAAACGCTAATAACATACATTTAGATTGTGTTTAAATTAGTATGACTAGTGTGAGAACAAAACCCCTGTAATGATCATGAGATCTAAACAATTTAATAGACTTTAATATTGCCTTGTCTTCCGAATATTCACCGCATTGAACACATTAGGTGAAGTATTAAAAATACCTTTATATTTATGGTTAAACAAGAACTGGTGTTGAAGTATATATTTAGGCAATCATATCATGAAATCTTATTTAGTACTAGAGATATTATCCAAATCTGTGATCCAAATAATCATAAAAGGTAATAAAATATTTAATATTTTGGAATATACATTCCATTTAAAAGTCTGTGGTGGATACTTTTTAGAAGCTTTCATAACACGGAAATTTTATATTAAAATTTTGTCATAATGGAAAAGACCAATATCAAAATATAATTTTTGTAATAATGAAAATCTATAGCAAATATGTACAAGAGTTCTTTCATTCTGTTTACTTACTATCCAGTGGGTTATCAAGATGTTTTTTGTACATATTATATTATACTTGTTAATATTATTCTACTACATTAAAAATTATTTGTGATGTACAAATTTACTGTACCAATATAAGTAGACTTGTCTGAATAAATTACCTGAATAAGTTTATTTAGTCTTATTCTTAAAAAAAAAAGAAGTTACCTCTAGTCTTAAAAATTTTATTTAATAGATTAGAAATTCACCGTTTCCGATATTTTCTTACCAAAATTCTAGAATATAGGCAATTTTTTACTTATGCTGAAAACTAGTGCAGCAGAAAATTAAAGTTACTATTTACCATATTAACAATGATACCTATAATCTATTTGGTTTATCGCAATGAATGAAAATGTAAAAAACTGTCTACATTCACATATAAGTATTTCAATAGTTTTTCTGTTTACTCTTAATTAGGTATTTTCTGATACAAGTAATTTGTCCTTATATATTGTTATTTAAAGATTCCTAGAAACTTCAGTTGAATAGTCAAAGATATAATTACGTCCAACAGAATATAAAAAAATATAAGTTCATGTATCTGCCTTCTGCTTTTCTTATTATAAATGTTGGACAGATCTGTCAGTATTTTAAATCCAGTTACTCCCTAAAGAGTATTTGATAATGTATTTATGAATTTTACTTAAAATCCAAAAGTAATTAACGTACTTTAAAAAGTATTTCAAATCTTCTAAATGTCTTTCTAATACTATAATGTTTTTTCTTTTACTTTTTTGTTTGCGCATTTAAATATGAGTTCAAGAAATAGAGGCGATCCGTTTTACATTTGCCAGTGCTGCTAGTTTATTGACGGAAAGCTACGACCACTCTTTGCCGTGTAGGGACTATCAGTCGCAGTGTTGCCAATCGGTGTGTAATTTCCGTGCAGTATGCAACACACACAAATTATATTCTACGGTCAGCGCCAGCCAACTGGTTAAGCCGAGTTGAGAACGCCACTGGAACTTCCAACGATTGGCAAATGGTGCAAAAACTATACTTATTGCATTGCAAGTGAAAGATAGAAAATCATGCGTTTTTAGTTATTTGTTGGGCCGCCGTTGCGCGATGGTTAAAATTGCAAGTAGAAGATAGAAAAAGATGCGTATAGTTAGCGCTCGGATTCGTTTGACACTAGAAAAAGATTTTTAGTTATTTATTGAGCCGATGGTTAAAACTGGTAAATAAATACATAGGTCAAGGACTGTAAACTCTGGCCTTGTACCTAAGTAGCTTGTTCTTCTTGTTCTTGTACTGTTTCGTAGGTTAATAAAAGTATAATAATCATTAAATATTTTTTTCTGCAAGACCCAGTAAGTTCTAATCGCATGACGACTATTTATCTTTTTTTTTTTGGTCATCAAATTTGGGATAGAAAATCCGTTGCCGTCCACGATTTCGGGTATAAAATCTGACATTACTAATGGTGTGTAAAAGTGTGCTATTTGAAGAGCTGCAGTGTGCAATTTACCAATTTTATGTTGGCAACACTGATCACTCGTTCCTAAGACGGCTAACATCGGCGCGTCGTAGAATATAACTTTTCAGTTTTACTTTTATCGTGTGATTTTACATTTTGCACTTTTAGTTTGGTAAGTATCAAATATATTCAATTAATTAGAAGCTAGTATAATTAACATGTTTTTTTTTTGTTATAAATGTCCACATTAACAATCGTATTTTTATAGTTGTGAAAAAATGTTCTTCAAAATGTACAATTTTTTATAGTGTAGTTTGTAGATAGTATACATCGTGTTTAGTTTTTTGTTAAGTGAACATTAACTTTGGTTTTTTAAATATATTTAAAATCAAATTGAAACACTGCTCACTTTAATTCCACTTTATGAACTCTTACAACACCCTAAATAGCCCTTGGTAGCCGCCAAATACAACACAAATTGTTCATTGGTTCGTCATTTATTTCCGGGAAGTATAAACAAGTTTTGTTGAATGTTCAGTATGGGCACTAACTATGAATATTTGACTTGGGATGCGGAGCATATGGTTTCGGGTCTACGTTCGGGCAGATGACATTTAAGTTTCGAAACATTTCTGAGGTAGGGCATTTTCAGTTTCATAAACATTTCCCGAGTAAATGCTACACAAGAGTATCTACAACATAAGTATGTATTTTAAAACAACTTTTTGACTGACTTTGACGTAAATAACATGTCCAATAAGAATTCTCACTTTCTAACTTTTACCGCCAGGTTGGAATTCTGGGGGGGAATAGTTTGTAAGGTCGTGCGGCCGTGTTTAATGGTAAAAATCCGTACTGGGAAAATTGTAGAATAAATTCTACCTTTCATGACGTCGTTCAGGCCGGGGAAACCGGATGTTCTCGGAGTGGTATGGGCGTAAACTCATACTCCCCGCCATCACATACCCTCAGGTCGAGGGGATAGCTAAGGTTCGGACTTTTCAATAAAATGTAGGGACTGCCTAGCTGACATTCCCCAGACCCTAATTCCATCCCTCATCCTTGAAAGGTGATTTTTGTCCCCCTTTTTACTCATCCTTCCTTCTCCTATAAAGTGAACGGCAATTGGTAAGAATGGCCAGCCTGGTCCCAATGCCGCTGGTCTAGGCCAGGCTGGCGTTAAAATTTTTTAAAAGTGTAATAATATATTGAAGATCGATTTTAATATTATTAAAGATTGAAGGGTTAAAGGGAGAACTGTTGAACCGTTAATGATCCCTCGGCGAGGACTTTGAAACTCGGCCGCTAGATGGATTTGGTGGTGCTCTTCTGTTTCCCAAGGTCTATAGGGCTGGGCTGCCGTCGGCTAACTAGATAACTAGTGATCGGTAGAGTGGGTCGGGGTAAAAATAGAAAAAGTATGCGCCACCTGTTTTTATGGCCCTGAAAAGAAAGCTCGAGACCGGATGAACTTAAGAAAAACAGGAAAACTACAAAAACTTTACAACACCAATATCCTTAATATTGAAAAATATATTTACGAAAACTTACCGTTATAGCCTTGGTTATACATAGATTATAGTCACACTTAGCTCATATAAAGTTTAATAAATGAGATGAAAGACATATTAATATTTATTACCTTCTCTTACGACTATTTCCGGAGTATAAATAAAAGAAAGAGAGAGAGAGCTGTCTATAAAATATAGAAAGAGGTCGTAAGATGTGACGTAACCTAACCTAGGATTTTCAAATTTTGCATTTAAATTTGGCAGTGACTCCCCGTCCGTTAAACGGACAGCTTATTTTAATTCCCCGCCCGTTAAACGGACGGCGTTTGTTATTTAGTTATCCGTTAAAAAGAAATAGATAGGGAGCGTAACTGTGTTCTCCTGTTCTTGAATTTTGAATACAAAATATAATTTTAATATTGTCTGTTTATTTTATTTAAACTAGAAACTTATAAGTCGATTGTAATTTTTCTAGACTCGGTATTTAAACCATCGCTTTCTTTCCAAAAATGCCGTTGCGTTATTTGAAATTAGTTTTTTTTTCAAATTTTATGACCTAAAAAGCTCCGTTCTCAAGATAAAAGTATTAAATTTGTAATTTTATTTCATGCACCTCGCACACAAAATGGCTCAAAACTTTATATATTTTTTTAAATCTACAGTGTGTTCCTTTTTTCCAGATCCAGATAGGATTCATTTTAATTTTACCTCATATTTTTGCAAAATCATTGAAATTATGAGATGTCCATTTGTGTAAAGTAAATTTGACAAAAAGCTTTAAATAAAAAATGGTTAAATTAAATGTATCACTGAAGAATTTTTAAATTTAAATTTGCTACATATGAAGTATAAATTGACATTTTGCAAAATAACTTTTGCATCACGTAAGTACTTGTTAAATTATAGTAAGAGACCAAACTTTGTAATACTTTTTAAATTATATAATAAAGCAGCCTTAACATCATTCTGATCTCCTGATTGGTCATAGGTGTCACGATAGCTAAGTATCAAGACATTTGATTTTAAATATTTTGATTAACAGCGTTGGTCCGGTTTGATATAGCCACGGCTGTCTTAGCATAGAATAGTTATACTACTTACATAGGTTAAATCTGCGATAAAATTTTAATATTTACTGAATGTAATAAAACACAAATTATATGTATGATATAACATAGAGTATATTGCATTAGTTTAAATTATGACAGAGATTATATAACTACAGCAGGATACACAGTAGTCATTGACAACATAATGCACATAGCCAATTTGAATACATTCCATTATAAGAATTTTTTGAGCATGATAAATGAAACCAGTGAAGACATCGATCACATCTAATACATGGAAAGTTACCAATTTCTTCCTTGCAAGATCCACATGTCCATATTATACTCAGTTTCTTCTTTGTTTTCAACACCTTTAATTTTTCAAAAGCTTCTAAGGTGAAAAATTTTTTTATAATTGCTATATTTATTTCAGTAATTCTAATATCAACTTCTTCAACGTCCTTGAAATCACTTTCTTGTAGACATTTTTTTGCATACACTTGTTCTGGATATTTCAGTATCCATGGAAGGACAATTTTAGTTTTTTCAGCTGTGCTTAATTTATTAAAAGGCTTCTTTATTTTTTTCTTCTTTTTTGGTAATCCGATTGCCGTGACATCACTACCAGCAGGTCTTCCTCTTTTTTTAAGAATTGGTGGTAACTTTATACTATTTATATTCATGCTATTTTCACTGACTAAAAAATTAAAAGAAATACTTTAACATCAATAAATAATTAAAATTAAGCTGGCTTACCTTCCGTATTATTTGGTGTAACCATAACTCTATTACTACAGTAATCATGCTCTTCAAGATTGAATTGGAGATCTGATGGATCTAGAAAAACACATACATAAAGCAGATTAACCAACATTTATATTTCACAATATTACCTTGACTCCCTTCTCCACAAGCAACATGTGTTGTTTCTGAAAATAAAATAAAATTTTTAAGGCTCACTGCGAGATTATTTTGGGACTTTAGAATCATAATTGTATTTTCAAACACCATATACTCAATATTACTTGGTATTCAATTAATATTAATTATTTATTTAGGGTTAATAAATAAGTAATTATCAAATTACCTTCTATTACTTCATCTGCAACACTGTCAATACTGCACCTATTGATTTCGTCTCCTACTGGAATTTCTATTAATCCTAAAAATAATAATATAAGAGTTTAAGAGGAATATCTAAAATACTATTTTTTAATCAAAAACTGAACAAAGAATGATGCCTAAGAATGATAAAAACCTACCTTTGCTATCTTCTACATCAAAAATGTTAACATCTATGTCAGTTTGATCTGGTTGTAAAGTGTTTGTTAAACCTAAAAATAAAATTTTGGGATTACTTTTTAAACATTATATGATAAACTACAGAACTAATACAATTATTTCTAATAAGATGCACATATCAACTAAATTTAAAAGTTTTACTAACTACCACCACCTGGTTGAATAATATTGTTGCTAACAGCAAGACCACCATCACCTAGCTGAATGTTCTCCCTACCACCACCCTCTTCAACTGTTATATCATACCTATTCATTTGCAAAAAGTTTTTCACAGAATCTAAAGTTTCTAGAACTTTCTCAAAATTATATCCTGTTGCCTCAGAAGCCAAAGATGCAATTTCTTTACATTTCACAAATGCTATTCCATATTTTTGCTGCTGATTCAACACTTTAACATTCTTTGGAGATTCTTTGTCTATACTTAAATTTAAATTTTCAACTGCAAGCTGCTGGAGTATTGAGGGATCACTCAAGTTTTGAAAATATATCTGATTTTTAAGAAAGTAGTCTCTAGTCCACCTTTCTTTAACAATTTCCTTATTAAAAAAAGGCTCATTTAAATGATGCAATAATTTAAAAATATGTTTACAGGGAAGCCCCATACTGTTACAAAAATAACATGAGCAAGAATGTTTGGACACCTTGTATTCAGTTTCTTTATTTTTAAGAGTAAAACCTTCTTCAGTCACTGTTATGGCGAATGTCTCTGAATTTTTCAACTGATGTAATACTTTGTCAAAAGCATATTCTGTCAAATAATTGAAAAAATCATATTCTGGGGTACCTCTACATATATTTCTAACAGGCCTTTTATTAAGTGTTTCTGCCAACCTATTTTTCTTTTCCTTTTCAAGGGATTTTAAAATAATAAATAAATGCTCAAAAAATTCTCCTAAAGAACAATTTTTTTCAATAACCATCTTCAATTTCTGGTTAATTGCTTCAACCCTATTATTTGTTCTATTTAAAAAATTTAAAATGTTCTCGCCTAAATGAGGACACCACTCCTCGTAAATATTAAGCCACTGTTCTTCCAAATATCTCCAAGTACTCTGTGATACTGACCCCTTAATTTTATTGCAAATCTGATCAAAATATTTTTTATTGCTAGCATAGGCTAGTTCCTGCAATAATTCTAAAGTAAGAATTCTCTCCTCATTAGTTATTTTCATTTTTTCTGTAGTGATTTCCCTTTGAAAAACTTTAAACACATGAAATATGCAAATTAAAATTTGAGCGCTAGGAAAACATTCTTTAAAAACTGCTCTCTCAGACCAATCCTTATCAGCCATTATAGTCTTAGTTTTTTCACAACTTGGGTTTATTTCTTTAAATTTTTGAAGGAACCATTTTAAGCATTCATAGTCTTCTGAAACCAAAATTGAGACAGCTACAACTTGACTTTCTCCACATCCATCCTCAATTAAAATTAAGTAAACAGGAGTCCTTATGTTCAATAATTTGAATGTCCCATCAATACATAATAATTCAGGATAAGCTTCCATTGTAATTTTCATTGTGGGTGTACAAAAAAGAAGACCTTTAAAAATATTGTTGGTGTCCACCAATAAATGACAGTCGGAACCTGGAAAAATACAAAAAACTTAAGTATTATTGCTAGCAAATAGCAAAAAAAGCAATGAAACCATTAAAGTAGAAAGAATAATTACGTTTAGAGACTTATGGGGGGTAATACATCTTGTGCTTCAAAATTAACCACAAATTTGTATGAAAGCATGTTTTACTGGAACAAAACAGAAATTTTGATGGAAGAGTGGTATTCGGTCGGGTATTTTATAAAATTCTCATCATTCATTATCTCTACACGCATTCAGAAATAAGACTATTAGGAACAGTTTTTTTAAAAGCTATGGAATTATTGTGGTAGTCCTTGCAACTGTAAAATTATCGTAATTCTATGAAAATTGTATACCTCTTATGTAAAAATATTCAGAAACCTCAACTCACCAAATTTTTCCCGAATTGCAGTAACAGCAGTTTCAACAGAGTTTTGATATTTCAGTTTATCTCTGTGTTTTATGTTTGAAAGATCTTTCAAGCTAATTATTTGTTTTGTGTTGCCTTCTAATTCTTGTCGAACTAGATGTTTATTTGCCTTCAAACTTAATAACTTTTTAGCTTGCTGTCTGACTTCTTCAGGTAATTTTCTTTGTTGGGGCAGATGTTGAAACAAGTGTTTGTCTATAATGTGGTTATGTAGTGTATCAATTGAAACAATTTCTAATTCATTGCCGTTTTTTGCTACTCTAAGTGTAACATTTGCAGGACATGGAATATCTTGTCTAAAGGTCCTAAAAAGTAAATATTATGAATCTTCACACTTGAGAATTGAGGTATTGGCTTTCATGAAGCAAAAAATGGGGATATTAGTGCAAATTTTTGTATTTGGTTCAACAAATAAATTGTTTTACACTGAACTTGACTAGGTATCTTGAACCTAAAATTATTTTTAAAAGGAATAAAGTATTTGTTCTCATTTCTTGGCAAATATATGACACATTATATACATACTTAGTTTGCCTTTTTCCCTTTCCAGATGGTATAAAATTCTTGCCACCGTGGATACAAGAATATTTTAACTGGTAATACTGTAAATCTGGATTTAAGTATCGTTTGACTACTTTTTTGGCGGTTTCGATTCGACGACTATCCCTTCTATAAAATTGTACATAGCGATTCTTCGTGTTATCTTCTAAAATAAATTTATTGAGTGCTTTTAATATATGCTTATTTTCTCAAATACACTTTTGTTTAGAAGAGTTAACTTACCCAGTATTTTATCAAATTCTTTTGCAGAACTGAATTTGTCTCCTTTCTTTAATTCTATGGGAACATTAATAGTATTTAGACTATCCATTATTTTAACTTAAATAAACTCATAAAACAAAACAACGAAAAACGCGCACCAAAACAATGGAATAACAGAATAAATTTTGACGTTTTATTTGGAGGTTAGGAAACCTTTCCTTTCCTTTCCATTATATGTTTTTGGCACTGCACTTCGCAACTTGCCAGATTGCTCCCCGTCCGGAGCTTACTCGCTTTATCCGGCGACCCTCGGAGCGAGATACACTTTATTCCGGTTTGGGGACGTTATCGGTGGGATGTCCGGATGGCGAGCTCTGGGCTCCCGATCACCCCGTGTATTTCAAATCTTTAAATTTAACTTTCTTTAAAAACTTTTCTAATGCATCTTGGCTTCCACTAGATGCCCCTTGAGAGTACTACTGGTCTCACGAGATAACCTTTTCTTTCAAGCTATCCCCTTACCCCTCCCACTCCCGCCACATAGCGGCCATTACGCTAATATTCTATGTAGAACTGCGGCAGACGAACGGGATAGAATACAGGAACAACTAGGCCTCACACGTTCACAGCGTCTGCTCCCTTTCTAGCGGGGTCGTTAGTTTCCACTCTGAGCGGTTGACTCTCCCGTTTCCCCCCGAAATAAGCAGCAAAACCGAACACGTGGCACCACTTATGTTATCAACACAGAGGTCTGCATTCGACGAGACGAACCGGAAGACTGGTTAGGAAACCTGGAAACATACTAGCGTCTATTTCTTGTGCTCTACAAATGAACTCAGCATTGACCTGTCAATACGTCATTTAAAAATGGGCATTTGCTATTTTTATTGCAAGCCCAGTCGGTAAAACTTGGCAACGCTGTTGGGGGCTTAGTCCCCCAATCAATATAACAGAAAAACAGCGTATTTAGTTTTGCCTATAAAAAAGCTTTGCATTGCTTGACAAATTAAGACGCAAGAATTCACTTGCACTTTGGTGTCCTCTTTCCATCATATGCCTATAGGTTGGTTTTTAATGGTAATAATTTTGCATCTGGTTTAAATGATGCGTGTTTAATTGATAATCACTTATTATATTCTATACTCAAAACAACAATTAATAATTAAAACGTTTTATTACATGACAATAAAAAAATTTTATGAAAAAAATATTGCCTCTATATTAGCTATACCTAAACTAAGTTGTTAATAAGTAACTATGATATATAAAATAAGAGAACTAGATGAAAAAATCACTATTTTATTTTTCTGAAGAGTATAGGTACTATCATTATATAACAAAACAATTATACAATGATACTATTATCATTTTATTTTCATAGATAGTATTCTATATATTCCGGCAGTCAAGACCTTATATTTTTTAGTGTACTGTCTAAAATAAAATGGAAAAAATATCGATTTTATTTATAACTGCCAATATATACGTAGTAACAACAACTTATACATGTACAGGGTGTCCCAAATTCGACCGTGACCCTGACCATTGGGATTTCAGAAACGGTAAGAGATACAGCGTCGGTTAAATTAAGGCAAAGTTGCGCATTTTGGTACTCAATAAAATCGCGTTCAGAAATTAAAGAAATTCCGAATACTTCCGGAGAAATCCGGAAAAAACCGAAATTTTGTAAATGTGTTTTTATTTTTTTCTGACTTTATTTGAAAAGATATTTTGAAATAAATGTTACATTATCACAGCCACTTTGTCCCCGCTACAAAATGATTTTATTAAATTTACGATCCGACGTTTCGTTTAAAAGCAACCATAATCAACTTCCTTTTTTTAAGTACGGACCTGGAATTTTTACTTAATTTTTTGCCACCTTTTAACCCCCCATTTCCAATGATGTATCACGCTTATGAGTCTGATAGCTGTTTTAAGTTTTTGCCATGAGGAGTAGTGTGTTAGAGAGAGATAGGCATATGGAATTCCATATGTAAAAAAATTATTGAAATAAAAGTATGTGTGATACGTCATTGGTATTGGAAGGTCAATAACTTGCAAAAAACGAAATAAAAAATCCAGGTCCGTATTTAAAAAAACTAAGTTGATGATGGTTGCTCGCAGACGAAACATCGGACCGTAACTTAAATAAAAGCATTTCGAAGAGTAGAAAAAGTGATTGTGATAATGTGTCATTTATTTCAAAATAACTTTTCAAATAAAGTCGGAAAAAAATAAAAACCAATTTACAAAATTTCGGGATTTTCCGGATTCCTCCGGAAGTATTAGAAATTTCTTCAATTTCTAAATGGCATTTTACTGAGTACCAAAATGCGCAACTTTGCCCTAATTTAAACAACCCTGTATCTCTTACCGTTTCTGAGATCCCAATGGTCACGGTCGAATTTGGGACACCCTGTACTTCTATTTTTGAAAAATTGTAGTTGAGTGTTTGTAAACTTCCAAAAATTATGAATTTGGGAATTCATTTAAAAAATTGAATTTATTATTTATTTATTCATAGATATGTTCTATATGTTTGAAGCGGATTCATTACATAAATAATAAATTTAATGTATTATCTGCCGTTTGTTTTGTTTTTTTGCTTTTCTTTTTTGTTGAAAAGAGTGATCTCTGTGGTGTAATTTTCTTATTATGTGGAGTTTTAATACAGGAAGTTGTTGTAGTGAGTGAATTGCTAGATGAATTTACAGCTGCTAATGTAGGTGAAAGAGGAGCTAATATATTTTTAATTATTTGAAGTTTCGTAGGAGAACTTATATCTTTTAAGTGCCGGGCAATTTTGTATTGTATATCTTCTTTTTCTTTTTCTAAAGACCGTTTCACAGCTTTGGTACTTCTAACTTCATTTAGGATACAATTCTTTTCTTCAGCCTCTTCATCTATATGAATATGTAATATTTGTTCTGCGTCTTCAGCCAAAGCCATGCCTAAATAAAGAAATACACCTCAATTAACCATTAGTTGAAACGTTCAAGTATAATATTAAAAAAATGTGCAGAAATATGCCCCCCCTTACACCTGATTATTTAAAACACTACCAGCACCTTGTTACTAATAAAATCTATGTGCAGAAATATGCCCCCGCGTACACCTGAATATTTAAAACACTACCAGCACCTTATTACTAATAAAAGCTAAAAAGGACAGTTTCCAATGCACCAAACCTATTAAATAAATAATTGAACATCACCTAATTATCGAATCCTCCTCATCTGCATCCTGCGATATAAAATAAATTTTATTCTCATACATTATCATAGACACTGTATTTATTAATTATGGTTAAAGTGTTAAAGACTTACCAGTTTCAGATGGATCATTTATTGCGTTATCTTCTCCTTTTCTTGAATTAGCAACTAGATGTATATGTTTACACATATTAAATTTAATAGAAGAATCAACGCAGGAGCAAATATATTCGTGAATGCAGATATTACAATCCGTACATTTCAGCTGGCATTTCCTGCAACTATTGTTTGTTTTCTGTATAAGATAAATTTCTTGGGTTATGTTTGATGGTATTTCTCATCCATGTTCACATTGAATCAATAAATTTTTATCTAAGCTACTCATATTTTTATGACGAACTCTTATTTCCTTTATTTTGCTACAGATTTTGCCCTTGTGGCAGGTTATTAATCTGTCAAATAACTTGTCTCTGATGAATCGCATTATAGCACAGATACCCTTATCTAGCCTCTTAACATGTTTTCCCTTAAGGTAAATGTATTTAAGGCTCTTATGAAATCTTTCTAGGTGCATATTGGTGTTTATGCCAATATGGAGTCTATAAGCATATGCCCAATATTGAATGGTATTCAAATAATTTTCCTCAAAGTAACTGATAAAATCAGCTATATCTGGATCTTTACGATTGCTCTGGAAATTATGAATCATTCTTTCTAAAGCTTTTTCATCTCTTTCTTGTAAGATACATCGCAGATAGCTATTAATTTCAGACTAAAATAATAGAATACAATAACACAAATGAATAATTATCAAAACATTCAGTTAATGAAAAATATTGTTAGGTACCTGTTTATCCTTTGTTTTTATTTTAACTAAGTTTTTCTTCCAGGCACGAAGCACATGCCATGTGCAAAAGAGCCTAAAAAATAATTAGGTACTTAAAAATTGCATTTGGGTTAGATACTAAAATACATACCTTCTTTCTGGAACACCATTCACCTCTTTCCATGCATTATAGGAACATTCGGCCATGTCTGACATAAACACTTTTGGTGTTATGATGACTTCTTCTTTGATTTTGGAAAACATGAGCTTTAAGACTTCTTTGTCTGATCTGTTAGAAATCAAAAATGAGCAAGGAAAGCCCTCCCTTAGATCATCTAACAGTAATAGTGTGGTCAGCTCAAAGTGATAACTGTTAAGTCCGTGCGTACCATCTATACAGATCACGTCTGATCCATATTTTGCTAAAAAATCCTTTTGGGCAGACGTCATAATTATCAAGACAAAGTCTTCTTCTTTTAAATAAGATTCGAATTCGTCAATAATGCCTTGAGGCTTATAAAACAAAATACAATGCTTTTCTTTCTTCATTTCTTCAACCCATGATTCCACACTTATTCCATCATTGGAATGTCTTATTGCTGATGAAGATAAATTAAAACATTGTTCAATATTATACAAATCTTTCCTCCGCAAAAGGTGTAGACGGCTAACATCTGATTCTGTTACATTTTCACGAACTTCATTGAGGATTTCATCAAAAGGAATTTTACTAGTGATTTTTTGTGCTATTCTTTGCCGATCTACTTTTGACAAATTCATATATCCTGGATCAGTCTCATGTCCAACGTGTGTTTCAATATATTCTGCCTTACATGTGTTAGTTAGGTTATTCACTACAAATTTTATCGCAGCGGGACAATAGGCGTTAATTTTATAGGTACCCTGTGTCTTTAAGTAACGTTTACGTTCACTTTCTTTCACTTGTGACACATAATATCCTGAGCGATTACAAACAAAATAATCGGTTTTGCACTTTTGAGAATTTTTATGGTTCTCTTTGATGAAACTGGTATTTGTACTTGCTTCCAATTTATTTTTCCACGCGTCAAATTCATCATTTGATTTAAATTCGAAGATACTTGATTTGATAGAGATTTCATGGATTTCCCTAAAATGTTTTAAAATCTCATCTTTGGAAGGGAACGACTCAGTACATACAGAACATTTTTTATTTTTCCTTTGAGTATTACCACTGACTATGGTATTACTAGAGGTATTACCACTACCTGAAGGAAAAGTCTCAACGTGGCTCTTCAGATGACTGTTAAAATTAGTTTTATGGTTAAAATTTTTCCCACACTGACAATTGAAATTATATTTGGAGGCATTTTTGTACAAGTTGGGGGCTATTTCATCCGCTGCATCTCTGTGAACATTTTTTCCATGTCGCCTTAAACTTGATACATTTGCAAATATTTTGCCGCATCCATAACACTGATTAGGCATTTTGATTTTTGATTAATTTTGCATTACAATTACAAAACTCATAATTCATAATAAACAACCGTAAAAAGAAATTAAACAGCTGACGCTGACAGCTGTCGTAATTACTTCACCAGGTGGCGCCACACAATCAAGTTCATTTGTAGAGCACAAGAAATAGACGCTAGTCTGGAAACATTTCCTTTAACGGATCGCGAATTAAAATACGCCGTCCGTTTAACGGACGGGGAGTCACTGCCTTTAAATTTTTATATATTTAATAATAAGTGGTACGAGAGAAAGCTCATCAAAATTTAACTGTTAAGTATCTCAGAGAGAAAGGTAGTGTTGGTTTTAACCAATTTAACTTAAATCAAAAGGCTACAAAACTTACATCATTCAAGTTTTAAGTACAGTACTTGTCAGTGATTCAATTACCTTCGAAATAGGCCTGTTTAACCCAGTTTACAAATAAATCTGCAAATTCGTAAAACAACAGTGCGGTGTACTGAGTGCTATTCGTTAAAAGTTAAAAACTAGACATGATTTAAAGTGTTTCGTTAAAGTTCATTATATATTAATTCTATTATCAAAATGGAATTGGCTCTATTTGGCACATAATAACACTAACAGACAGTCAAGTATGTTCCCAAGACAACACACACAGATCAAACCTGAAGTTGATTATATTTGATACGTAGAAGAGTCTGTCGAGGATCTCACAACAGCATCGACGATGTACATATGGTTGGCAGGCCTAGTTTCATACAGCTTGAAACACGACTCCTGAGGGACTGCAAGCAAGCTTCAGAGTGACTGTGCTACTGCTAAAGTTCATCAGCACACAAGAACATTGGACCAAAACATCAAATAAAAAAAAGGCCTAAAAGGAACAAATCAAGCAATAGAAGAAAGTTCGAGAACCCAAGGTAGGTAAATTATACATTTTAGTTTTAATAATAAATATTTGTGAGAGAATGATGAAAATGAGACTTACCAATGATATATTGGCCTCTTCATTGTGACTTGGAATGAAAAATGGGTTTCTTCCACTAAAATTCTAATTTTAACTAATCTAGCATAGCTATAGGACACTTAAACAATAAGTCACCCAAAATAATTAGAATAGACCCATTTTTCGAAGAAAAATCGGCAAAAATGCCCTAAAGACAACCAAAAGTTCCAGAAGATGGTCTGCCTTTTTTTTTAACTCCTGTCACTTAGAAATCTTCTGTTGGATAGAAACCTAGATATTTTTGATACAACCCTGATTTTGTTTTGAGATAATTAGGATATACCAAAATGTTAGTTAAAATTACAATGGCAAGTTTCAAAATGAAGATTTTTGATCATATCAATTTTCTTTACTCTGATTTCCTATTTTCCTAACCTTAGTGTTTGTTATTGTTTTTACTAAAGTTTATGTATTGTGCTTTCTCTTAATTTCAGAAAAATATCAGCTTTATTTCTACAAAGTGGCTTGATGCTACTGAAAAACAACAAATACAGTAAGAGCTAATGAGAGCTATCACCAGAATACAAGGTAAACTTTGATTTCTTTTACTTAACTTAGCCTAAAATTGTCAACTCCATAATCATGTAACAAATTTGTACCTAAAATTGCTAATTTTAATAATTTGTTTCAGAATGAGAAGAATGTGCCTATGGAGGTCTCAACCACTTGGTTTATTGTTATAAAGTTAACCTAGGATTACTGAGATTGTGATTTTAAATTTTGAATTAAACGATTAAAAAAACATTAAATATGTGTCTTATTTCAACTATGAAGATTATAAGAACTGGTAAAATATAAGTAAGTAAAAATATAGCAAAATTCTAAATTTCTGTTAGGAAAATATAACCCATTACACTGGCCTAGACCAGCAGCATTGGGAATCTCGACTTTACTATTTCTTAGGTATTAGTATCGCTAATTAAAATGGCCACTTAAAATTATATACCGTAAAATGGGACGGACTAAGGCCGATACAATTACTAAATTTAAGGATAACACACCTGGGTATAACTGGATTAAAGGGTTCTTAGGAAGACACACAGACACAGCACAGTTAACTGTGCGTATCTACTGCTTCCAGCATAAAATCTCAGCGAGCTTAAGCTGCATAATCCATTGATCCAAATAATCTACTTCAGTAATGTTTTGCGGTAAAGTCAGGGTGGGACATCTTATGCCACGGCTAAAACGACGTGAAGGACCTGAAGCAGTTATTTTTGACAATATTACTGCTCATATCAGTATTTATATTTTAGATCAGGATTCTGAAATTATCACAATACAAAACTCGTTTTGCAGATAAAACTGTTGCAAAGTCTAAGTTTCCAAAACTTATGAAACAAATGTTGATATCCTTACAATGTGGCGAAATAATCTTGTAAGCGAGTTTAAGAAAAGCTGGAGACATCCACTAAACCTCTAAGAAGTTATTACGAATGCCGCTTTCAACAGAAAACATCAGAAATTGATTTATCTGTTAAAGAGTTCCTAAAAAAACAGCGTTATGGCCACCAAAAGTATCAGAATCAATCAAAAAAAAGAAAAAAATCAGCGTTATACCAGACAGAAGTGTGCAAAATGCTTCAGAACTGACCCTTAAAACAGCTTTAACATCAGGAGTGAATAATGCCCCAGCAGAAGAAAATAAAGATTGATGGTTTCTGAAGAGCCAATTCCATTAACGTCTGAATCCAATAAAAATCAGAATTCGGAGCATTCAGAGGGATTTGGAGACGATAACCAGAAAAGGAAAACATTAAGTCATACCATAACAGTACTTCTTAACTTTAAGACAAACCCGTGCATCTATGTGGATAATTCAACCAGTGATAGACACACAGATAATCGTACATTATTTTTCCTTTGGTATAGTGTCAGAAACAACAGATATCATCCCGTAACAACTTCCATTAAAGTGTACTATCGACAAGCCTTTTCGGCAATTCATTAGCACATTTCTAACCATGGCCAAGGTTTGACATGATTTTGACGTTGGTGTTGGGGATAACCAATAGACTTTAATAATCGGATACTCGATGCTCAAACGATTTCAATAATCGAACGATCCCCCGATTTAATTTCTACTCATATTTAAATAACACTGCTCGTGCTTGCAACCTGTATTGCACTGTATAATTCAATAATTGTTTCCGCTTGTCACCTGCCTCATAAAGATAAGAGCATCAAGTGATGAGCGTTGTGGCGGTTTAATACGAATTAAAACGTCAGTTGGAGAAGAAGCCCAGCGAACTATATTTTTTTAAAATCAAAAACATTACTGTATTTCATTGAGTAACTAGTTGCCTAACTAGTGATTAAATAAATAAGGCTTTTAATACAGACATAACGTAATAAACTGATATATATATATATATATATATATATATATATATATATATATATATATATATATATATATATATATATATATATATATATATATGTTATATCCTTTCTCACGAGCAATGTCACCTTCAAGTACGATGCCCTTGGTTCCCACCGTATCGGATGTCGGTTATCTCAAGGAGACGGCGAGTACCGAGACGCCTCGTCAGCAGAATCTGCCCAGCAAGCAAGTTCCCACTGACGCAGCATTCGTCTTTCATATAAATAGTGTAAGTTGTAAATAAAATCATGATTCGTTTTTAAGCTTCTATACTGTTAGTTTAATTTTGATTTTGTAAATAAAAATATTTTTTAAAAAGTGAATTTTAAGTCGAGTGATATAACAAATTGGCGCAGTCGTGGTAGGATCTGGCAACGTTGGCAGAACAAGAGAACTCTAACTGGCAACGGTGGATCCCAATCCTTCATCCAGAAGAACAAAGAAGCCCCATTTTGTGCATTGTGACGTCATCAACTTGGCAGAACACGCATCTACGGAAGGAACACATAGTGAAGCCCCTGGTAGAACTAACTGCTAAGAACACGACGAGCGATGTTTCTACTCTGTTTGTAAGTAACGAATCATCACGTTTATTTTAAAAATAATATTTAATTAAATACCTGTTCGACTTTTCAAAATCGATCTTACATTTTATTAATTAGTAAAATAATCAATTATTCTGTTAATTGATTTTTCGATAAGCTAATCAATTATTCTGCTAATTGATTTCTGTATTTCTAAGTGTAACAACGTATAATTTGTGTCTAATCAGTTATTCTGTTAATTGATTAATTTTAAAACATTTTTTGGACTTATTTTGACCAGTTATTCTGCTAACTGATCTCCAGATTACATTTGTATTTTTATTAAAACAAGAAATATTACACAGTTTTAATTTAATCACACTAACTAGTTAATAAGAACTGTTTATTTTACGTTGGTTGGCATACTACTTTACGTACTGTCTATCAACATAAAATTTCGTAAAATATTTTGTGTTTTATATCCTTTTTATATTATATTGTGCTAGTGTTTATTGTGTTGATATATTGAGCAAATATGACGGAAAATGAAAGAATAACTGCAGGAGCAGCGGTAGCAGTAATCGAACCTTATAAACTTTCCGAGATTTTTTCTATTATCCCCGAATTCGAAGGTGATCAAATATTTTTACAAACCTTCCTAAATGCCTGCGAATCTGCATATGATATGTCTACGGGTAACCAAAAAGACCTTTTAGTGATTCACATAAAAAATAGGTTGCGAGGGAGAGCAGCGCAGCTGATAAGCTCCCGAAATCCACTTTCTTTTCTAGAGATAAAGCAATTACTTAATTCTCACTTCGGAGATACGCGAGATCTATCTTCTCTTATTCAGGACTTACAAAGAATGAGACAACTACCAAACGAATCTCCTTTGACTTTCCTTAACAGACTTCAAGTCCTAAATGCCAAAATGCATGCCAACATACAAAAATCCATACTCGCACCCAGTCAAAAGGCAGCCCAAATAACATTAATCGAATCCATGTCTCTAAATAGCCTACTTACTGGCCTGGAACCCCGAATTGGCCATATAATACGTGCAGGAAATCCACCTAATCTTTTGGAAGCACAAATTCGCATCAGACGCGAGCTCCAACTATCATATTTCGAATCCCAAAAATCTTCTAGACCCAATCCGCCTGCTAGACCTATTTTTCAAACTAATAAAAGACCTAATGTACAATCTCTTAAATGTCATAGCTGTGGTCGCAATGGTCACTTAGCAAATGAATGTAGATCGCAACAACGTCCTAATGGTTATACTTCCCAGAATTTTGGCAATTTCCAAAGGCCTAATACCAATCAACAATCAAATTCTTTTCAATCAAGCACCTCCTTTCAGTCGAATAGACCAAACAACGGTCAGCCAAGACCGCAGTACACACCCCATAACCAGTCAAACCAAAACAATTTCCAACGTCAAACACCATTTAACAATTTTCAACGTCCTTCAGTAATACAAAATAATCCCCAGCATCGTGCTCATGTTGTCAATTTCGACAATGACCAATATTCCAACAATAACTATTCCGAACCCCAATATGACGAGTATTGTAACCAATACGCAGAATGTATGAAGATAACCCCGATTACGAATATCAAAATGTTGAAAATATTGATCAACAAGATAAAACGAATTACGATGAATATCAGGATTTTCTTCCCACTTCGAATCAAAACCATCCTCCTATTCGAACAATTTCAAATACCAATGCCGTGACGGAAATCCAAAATCAAATACAAACCCTGAATTTGGACGACATGAACCCGTCATTGAATTTCCCAGAACAACATTTTCTTTAAATCCCCTTCTTGCTGTTAACCCGAAAAATCTATATTACATAAAAGACGCATCTAACACTTTTAAACTACTTATAGATTCCGGAGCAGGAATTACGATATTTAAAGAAAACACAGTAAAACAATTTCCCCAACGTTTTCCCGAAAACGTTACGATTCAAGGCATCACAGACCAAAAACTTCTTATCACCGAATCAACCCTAGTTCCTTTTCAAGCCGGAAACCCACATAAAGTTTACATATACGATTTAGATATTGATTTCGATGGTATTCTAGGACTCGACTTTTTAGAACACTATGAATGCACCATCGACTTAAAAAATAAACAACTTGTTACAAATTTTAAAACTTTACCACTGTTTAAGGCAGAAGAAAACCTCGAACAAAATAATAAAATAACTAACGTAAACTACTCTAACGAAATTAAGATTGAAGGTAGGACCGAACAAATTTTTAAATTACGTTGTGATTTAGTCAACACCGATGCTATCCTATCTAGGCAAGAAATCGAAAAAGTTCACATTCCAAACGCAATTGTCCATGTCAATGAAAAAGGCGAATTTCTAACTTCTGTGGTTAATGCAAACGCCATCCCAAAAACCATTAATTTTTCAAATATCGAAATCGAACCTTTTTCTTCTCATTCGCTACTCAATTACAATTTATCTGATAAACAACTATCTCCTAACCGCATTCCCAACATTAAGTCCCAACTTCGTTTAGAGCATCTTAACGAAGAAGAAAAAGAAATAATTACCAATCTTTGCGTAGATTTTGAGGACATATTTTACCTCGAAGGTGACAATCTTACCTTTACCAATGAAATTAAACACCAAATTGACACCAATGGTGCAAAGCCTGTTTTCACCAAATCATACAGGTATCCCCATATTCACAAAGAAGAGGTAAAAACTCAGGTTAATAAAATGTTAGAACAAGGAATCATAAAACCCTCTATTTCACCTTGGTCATCTCCAGTTTGGGTCGTCCCCAAGAAACTTGATTCATCAGGCAAACAAAAATGGAGAGTAGTCATAGATTATCGTAAATTGAATGAATCCACGGTAGATGATAAGTATCCGCTTCCCAATATTTCCGATCTTTTGGATCAGCTAGGCAAGTGCCAGTATTTTACAACCCTGGATCTGGCTTCAGGATTTCACCAGATCGAGATAGACCCTAAAGATATTCCAAAAACTGCTTTCTCTGTCGAGAACGGACACTACGAATTTATAAGAATGCCCTTTGGTCTTAAAAACGCCCCGTCCACTTTCCAGAGAGTAATGGACAACATCCTTCTAGGCATTCTCAATGAACGTTGTCTCGTCTATATGGACGACATCATTGTGTATTCACCCACAATCCATGACCACATCACACGCTTACGCGAAGTTTTTAAACGTCTTCGAAAAGCAAACCTCAAAATACAACCTGACAAATGTGAGTTCCTGAGAAAAGAGGTAGCATACCTTGGTCACCTAATCACTCAGGACGGAGTTAAACCTAATCCCACTAAAATCGATTGTATACAGAAATTTCCAGAACCAAAAAATTCAAAAGACATAAAATCCTTTCTGGGTTTAGCTGGTTATTATCGTAGGTTTATTCCAAACTTTGCGAAAATATCAAAGCCCCTTACCAGATTGTTGAAAAAAGATATCAAATTTGATTTCGACTCAGATTGTCGTCAAGCTTTCGACGAACTAAAACAATTACTGACTTCTGACCCAATTCTCATCTATCCAAATTTCGATGAGCCTTTCCTACTAACAACGGATGCAAGCGCATTTGCGATAGGCGCTGTACTTTCCCAAGGTCCCATTGGCAAAGACTTACCCATTGGTTATGCCTCAAGAACATTATGTAAAGCCGAAACCAATTACTCGACAATAGAGAGAGAACTACTTGCTATTGTATGGGCCGTGAAATATTTTCGTCCATATTTATTTGGAAGAAAGTTCATTCTAGTCACAGATCATCGTCCCCTTACTTGGTTACTTTCTATTAAAGACCCAGGTAGTAGATTAGCACGATGGCGGCTAAAACTAGGAGAATATCAGTACGAAATAATTTATAAACCGGGAAAAATTAATAAAAACGCTGATGCTTTATCTCGAATAAAAGTAAATCATTTCCAAGAATGCGCAAAGCTTCAAACAAAAATATCTGTTTTTGCATCGAATGAGACAGAATCCGAAGAACTTATCGAAGAACCTAAAACCTATGACGACGATGTAATAGCCGAAGAATACAATAAATTCGTAAGCCTTTACGAAATCAGATCCCTGATCGATTATTCTAAAATCGAAACAACCAACGACCAGCTGTTGGATAAGTCACACAAAAATATTATAACATTCTTTCGACAAAATAAATTAGAAGAACTACATCATAAGATTCTTGACGATATTTTCGAGGAAAACATGGAATTTAATCCAAAACAAATAAATATTTTCTCCAGTAAATCAACAAAAAATCGTAAATATTTCATTATTCCTCTCCCGTTTAACCCAGAAACTGTCACACAACTTCTCTTTTACATTCTCTATACCGGTCAAGACGAACTTGACATCTCTTGTACCTATTTCGTGGAAAACACACTCGAACTTCCTATCCTTGAAATATTTTCGTATATTTTTGCAGACAAAAATATAAAATTAAGTATCTGCCAAAACATCACAACAACCCCTAATGAAGACGAAATACCTCAGATCTTAGATCATTACCATCGCGGAAAAACCAACTTACATCGCGGAATTAACGAGACGTTAAGACGCATAAAAGAAAAATACAATTGGCCAGGCATAATAAAAGCCGTAGAAAACTTTATTAAAAGTTGCGAAACTTGCCAAAAAGTAAAAATCTGTCGTAAAAATCTAAGCAGTCCCCTAGTCGTAACAGAAACGCCCAAAACACCTTTTGAAAGAATAAACATAGACATATTTGAATACCCAACTCGAAATTACGCCCTAACAGTACGTGACGAACTAACAAAATTTACACAAGCTTACCCTATAGAGGATAAGACAGCAAAATCTGTTGTTAATACACTTCTTGTATTTTTTCAACATTATGGAACTCCGTTACGTATACATTGTGACTATGGCCGAGAATTCAAAAACACCTTAATGAATGACCTCTGTGAGCTTTACGATATCAAACTAACTTTCTCTAGCGTAGGACACCCTCAATCAAACGGCTCTGTTGAGAGATTTCACGCGACACTTAGTGAAATGATACGAGCTAATCAAACTGAAAACCCTGACGAACACCCGTTTAATGTTCTTCCTTATGCAACTATATGTTATAACAATACCAAAAACAAAACGCACGGTTTCACGCCTTACGAACTTATTTTTGGACACACCTCATCTAGACCACCCGAAATCCTATATAATGAAAAACGTCTTATTTCCAAATATATGCAAGATCTAAACAATCGCATGCAATACCTTTATAAAACAGCCCGAGCCAGAACATGTCAACAAAAAGAAAAAGCCAAAGAGCGCTTCGACCAAAATGTTTCTGCTCACCCCTATGAATATAATGTAGGAGATAAGGTATACATTAAAGAATCGCAAATCAAGGACAAAAGCCAAAATAAATTTAACGGTCCATTCGAAATAATCGAAATTTTACAAAATTCAGCAATTCTGATAAACCCCGAATCTAAACAAAAATCTAAAATAAATTTTGACAGACTGAAACCATACTATGAGTAATTTTTCTCTTCTAGGTTCTTGGCACTTTCAACAGCCACTCAGTCCCAATACACTCTAACACCAATAAACAACACCTTAGGAATTTTCTTTCATGAAGAAGCGACCGTAAAAATCTCAAATGATAAATGGACCCTCCTTGTTTACAAAGACCTCGGACCAATCAAAGAAACAATTAGTAATAATGACAAAATATTAGAAAGCTTATTAAACACTATAGACGAAGACGTACCGCGAATGAAAGCCTTTAAGCCGCAAGTTCAAACTCATGTTAGTCTCCTTAAACAAATATCAAACGCCGTTAACCAAAAGTACACTGAAATAATGGCCGACACTAAAAAGTACATTTTTAGAGAAAAACGTGGTATTCTTAATGGTATTGGAACCATTTGGAAATCAATAACTGGTAATCTTGACGCCTCCGATGGTGAATATTTCAACGAGTGCATCGAAAAGTTAACCCACGATGAATACCAAATAGAAAATCTTTTGAAAAATCAAATATCTGTAACTACCTCTGTTATCAAAAGCTTTAACGAAACAATTCAAAAACTTCAAATTGACGAGGAAACCTTTAATAATGATATTAAAGAAATTCGCGAATCAATTATGGATATTTCCGATCATCTCAAATTTTATCAATCACAACTCGATATCCTAGACTTGTGCGAATCACTAACAGAAAGCTATTCATTTATCGAAAATACTTTGAACGATGCTATAAACGCTGTTACATTTGCACGTTTAAAAATTTTGCACAGTTCAATCATTACTCCATACGATTTAGTAGACTCATTAAAGCATATATCGCAGTCATTACAGAAGAATAATCTTCCCTTGCCGATATATTATTCAAGCGTAGCTCAATACCTCGACATAATAGAATTAAAGGCATATCAATTAGATACTAGAATAATTTTTGTACTAGAAATACCTTTAGTCGAACCTGAAAAATACACTCTCTATCACTTATATCCTATACCGATTCTGGATAATCGAACAGGCCTTCATCACATTTTGTCAATAACTAATAAACTAATTGCGCGAAATGATGATTCTTTACTTTATACAACCATCCGCAATATGAAGTCCTGCAAACCACTAGGCAACCGTATGTTCATCTGTTCCAACATCCTGCCATACCCAATTGATACTGATGCAGTCTGCGAGGCTCAGCTTCTGAAGAGACTTGATCATCTACCCAGAACATGCCAAGTTTTAGTCATTCTTGCCAAAGACTATAACATTCAAGAAATCAGTCAGAATTTATGGTTGATAGCTGTTGCAGACCCTCTGCCCGTCACAATAAAATGTGGATCCAGAGATATAGAGACTCAGATCATCAACACAAATACTTTGATGAAACTTCAACCCGAGTGTAGTGCCTTCGTTGGGAGTACAAGAGTTCGTGCCCAGAAATCAGTTGATGTTTACGACAACGTAACCTACAATTACCACCCAGTCAACATCCCTTTTGACTGCTGTAACCATATGCCAGAGAATATTCACTTACCAGATTTGAAGCCTCTGAAGCTAAACAAAATAGATGTAGAGGACCTGAACATAGCCCAGCACAAGCTAAATCAGTATGCCGATCAGCTGGATCAATTGGTAAATCAGCCGTTCGTGAAAAAACACATAAGTTGGTTCACGATTCTTACAATAACACTCATTATCACACTGATTGCCTTATACATTTTTTGCAAATGTCGAAGACGAACACGTAACATCAAGATTGGAGTAGCCACTAGCAACGATGACAATCCACCCTCTCCACCTAAAAGAAGATCTAACGTTATACAATGGAGAAGAATAATTCCCAGAAGGAGACCGAGCATCCGCCTTGGCGACCCGATTGAAGAAAGTGAAGAGATTGAACTCAACCTCAATAAGCAGAGGACCTGAAAGTTGTCACCACGCGTCAACTTTCATCTTAATGGGGGAGTTGTTATATCCTTTCTCACGAGCAATGTCACCTTCAAGTACGATGCCCTTGGTTCCCACCGTATCGGATGTCGGTTATCTCAAGGAGACGGCGAGTACCGAGACGCCTCGTCAGCAGAATCTGCCCAGCAAGCAAGTTCCCACTGACGCAGCATTCGTCTTTCATATAAATATATATATATATATATATATATATATAATCATATATATATATATATATATATATATATATATATTATATATATATATATATTATAAATATATATATATATATTTTAAATAATATTTAATATATATATATATATATATATATATATATATATATATATATATATATATATATATATATATATATATATATATATATATATATATATATATATATATATATATATATATATATATATATATATATATATATATATATATATATATATATATATATATATATATATATATATATATATATATATATATATATATATATATATATATATATATATATATATATATATATATATATATATATATATATATATATATATATATATATATATATATATATATATATATATATATATATATATATATATATATATATATATATATATATATATATATATATATATACCGTATATATATATATATATATCTATATATATATATATATATACCGAGACGCCTCGTCAGCAGAATCTGCCCAGCAAGCAAGTTCCCACTGACGCAGCATTCGTCTTTCATATAAATAGTGTAAATTGTAAATAAAATCATGATTCGTTTTTAAGCTTCTATACTGTTAGTTTAATTTTGATTTTGTAAATAAAAATATTTTTTAAAAAGTGAATTTTAAGTCGAGTGATATAACATATATATATATATATATATATATATATATATATATATATATATATATATATATATATATATATATATATATATATATATATATATATATATATATATATATATATATATATATATATATATATATATATATATATATATATATATATATATTATATATATATATATATATATATATATATATATATATATATATATATATATATATATATATATATATATATATATATATATATATATAT
The DNA here is from genome assembly GCA_030620095.1 of Kuschelorhynchus macadamiae. Classification (NCBI taxonomy): domain Eukaryota; kingdom Metazoa; phylum Arthropoda; class Insecta; order Coleoptera; family Curculionidae; genus Kuschelorhynchus; species Kuschelorhynchus macadamiae. The sequence goes on along the minus strand of JAUTXW010001698.1, from coordinate 179,701 downwards.
ATATATATATATATATATATATATATATATATATATTCTTCCTTCTCTTACTACGTTTAGTTTAGAGAGTTTGTTTATCAGCTTGTTTAGAATTACTGAACAGGAAAACTGTAATAAACTCATGTTGTAATAACCGGATATATTTCACTCAAGCAATCCCAACACTATTTGACATGTCGACCAGTGTCACCAGAATCGAACAGCGCTGCCAACCGTACGCTAATTACCATACATGTACGGTATTTCCCGCTCAAGTGCGTTTTGCGGTCCAAACCTAGTTACCGTACGCGATTATACCGTAATTAATTATATTACTGTTCTGCTAGTAGATTAAATTTAGATTTTAGCAAATAAACAACAACTATATAATTTTGGAGAAATATGACCACATCGATTTATTGTGGCAACATTGGTAGTATGTTAGTGTACATGGAGTTTTTTAAAGAAACTGTTGTTTTGTGTTAGTTCTTATGTAAACTACATACAAATGTTGGCTATTTAGAGGGTATTTTTTAAATCTACATGCATCACACGTTTTCATTGGATGTACTTTTAAGTTGAAAATTGACACATTTTATTATTTCAAATGTGCAAAGGAGCATCTTGGACAGTTTTTGTTGATATTATTCACCGGTCTCAGATGGGTGTTTTCACATCAGCTCTAAGTTTGCACCAGAGTGTTTAACTCCCTTGTTATCATTCGTCCTCTTAGCACTTTTAATATAAATATGAATCAACAGAAAAGCCAATACATTTCACCTGTTTGGCATGAGGTACAAAGTGTTTTCGGGAGCAATTCTACATCGATATTTAAGCTTGGAGTGTTAGAATAAAAAATATATTATATATACTATCTATAAATCAGAATACACGCGCTTGCTTTCTAAAGATGTGTGATAATGAACTCGGGATATATGAAAATGTTTCATTTTATATGATAATGTAATGAAAATTAAGTAGAACAAAGATAGGTATATTACTTTTTACAATATATGATGAGTCGGATGCTGACTCGACTATATAGAAAGTACAAGAAAAATACTGTTAATTTTTTGGCTTGAGCACATTTGTGTAAAATATTTATATGGTTCTGTAGGCCTTGACGACTTTTGGTGCTGATGGTTAACGAAGGTCTCCAAAGTTACATCAAAATTTCTCATTTAATCGCTTCAGTCTCGAAATATGTTGTTTTTGTCTTTCGAATAATTCAGTCTCATTCAAAATCTGTTATAGCTTGCAAAAAAAATTAGAAAATGCTGCTGAGGACATAGACGCGAAAGAAAAGACCTTCCATATTTTCGAATATTTCTTTATTTTTTAAAATGAAAATAAATATGTACATGAGATTTGTAGGAGACAAAAAATTGCATATTTTTAATTATATTTCGATTGATATTCGTATTTTTAATTATATGTTAATTCGATCTTCGTCTAGACATAAGCTCATGCAAAAAATCGCTACGGATAAAAAAATACTGCGGGTTCAGTAAAAAAAGTTGCGGGGTTTGGATATCTTAAGAAATTGTAGTTTGTTAGCTTTATTAATTTCTATCAAAAAATATAGGTGTGTAACGTGTTTCCCAAATATCTAATAATTTGGATTTCAGTCCAGTCTGAGATATGAAAAAAGCGGGAGTAAACTAGAAAAAACGATGTTGTTATATAGTTGAGTCAATATCCGACCCATCATATATTGTAAAAAGTAATATATATATATATATATATATATATATATATATATATATATATATATATATATATATAGTATACCTATCTTATGTCTACTTAATTTACATTACATTATTATATCAAATGAAACATTTTCATCTAAATTTTACATTTTATCCGCCTCAGTATCAAAATCTGGTGACAATTATATTGTATGAGGACAGAGAAAGGTGAATTTCGCTAACCACCTGTTTTAAAAATCTGAGAAATTTAAACACAACTGGCATCAAGTAGTTGCACACGTGCACGGTAGTGGCACGATATGTAACGAAATTCAGCTTTCTTTGTTCCGTGGGTTTATATCTCTCTTTAACTAACATAATAACATCGTTTTTTCTAGTTGACCCCCTGCTTTTTTATGGCACATCTATATTTTTTCATAAAAATTAATAAAACTAACAAACTACAATTTCTTCAGGTTTACCAAATCCCGCAATTTATTCATGCTTTCCGCACATTTTTTTATGCCTAGCGATTTTTTTGCATAAGTTAATAAGCATATATATATGCATATATATATATATATATATATATATATATATATATATATATATATATATATATATATAAGCTATATCATTATTTGTCAAAAAGTCCAAAAAGGCAAAATAATTGAAATATTACAAATTTTTTCTTTCTATAAGTACTACAAATAAGGTAATTTCGCGTACAAAATATGGTAATGACTCGCTCCGAGGTTGGCACCTCTGGAACCGAAATAGGTTATAATCTTGAAATTATCAGATTTGTGTTAAAATTACCAGACAACATTCTTCCGGTTCGTCTCGTCGAATGCAGACCTGTGTGTTATTAACATAAGTGGTTCCACGTGTTCGGTTTTGCTGCTTTATTTCGGGGGGAAACGGGAGACTCAACCGCTCAGTGTGGAAACTAACGACCCCGCTAGAAAGGGAGCAGACGCTGTGAACGTGTGAGGCATAGTTGTTACTGCACTCTATCCCGTTCGTCTGCCGCAGTTCTACAGAGAATATTAGCGTAATGGCCGCTACGTGGCGGGAGTGGGAGGGGTAAGGGGATAGCTTGAAAGAAAGGGTCATCTCGTGATATGAGTAGTACTCTCAAGGGGCACCTAGTGGAAGCCTAGATGCATTTCAAAAATTTAAAGAGGAAATATTAAAAATTATTTAAAAAATTCGGGGTATTCGGGAGCTTAGAGCTCGCCATCCGGATATCCTACCGATAACGTCTCCAAACTGGAATAAGGTGCAGGGTCGACTTCGAGGGTCGTCGATTTAACGACTCTGAGCCCCGGACGGAGAGCAATCTGGCGACTGCCTTGTAGCAAAGCCAATAAGTCCTGTTATGTAACAGGATAAACAGGAATGAAGAAGAAGAATTACCAGACATTCAACAAAAAAATAAATATTGCATCGGGGGATAAAAAAATGTCTAAATCGGAGACAAAAATGTCTTCGCCCTTTCTATTTTATCTGTAATTGCAATACCTTCATCATAGAAACGGACGACTGAAAAAAAGATCCCCACTTTTTGTGAGAATTTACTTTATACTTATTTCATTTATTCTACTTTAATAAGTAACATTGTATATGTTATATGATCAATAAATACATAACACCCAATAAATCAAGTTCAAAAATTATCATAGATTTATATATTATCAAAATTACATTATCAATTATCAATAAAGTTCTTCAATTATCGTAGTTTCTGATAATTACACTAGTTTACAGCCATTTTGCGCCTTTGGTAAAATGTAAATAAGATTTTTGTGTTATGATTTCAAAATATTTTAACCACATTATTTTAAAAAGTAATATTTGTTGGAATTTAAAATAATTAAATTCAGGTTCCAGCGCCCTCGCAATTTTAGAAATGTATGGTGATAAAGGCGGTTTTCATTTTCTCAAAAGTGAAGAAAAAGCATCCCATTCAATCGAATAAGCTGAATTAAATGATCTAGTTCGTCACGTCCACTTTTTGCTAGCCGCTGGAACCAAAGTTACAATATTTAGGGACCGTAACCAGGAACTACTCTCGTTTTTTACTATGCAGAACCAAAGTTGTGTTTGGGTTAATCCAAATATTGTTATGGAAAAATTAGGATTGCACATAACGTGGACGAAAGGCGCCTATTTATCGATTGTTCTAAAATAGGGTAAAGTCGGGTGAGAGGGCCAACCGAAAGAGATGACCAGCTGCTAAAACTCAAAAACGCGTCGTTAGATGGCGCTGCGTATCCTCACCGGCGACAAATGTTTACGTGTAAGCGCGGACAGTACTTTTTCGCTCACAGCAAGACGACATTAAAGCTCTTAGAAAATAAAAATACTATTGCGCCCTCGTAAAATTATATAATAGTTTCTTACTACCTAGTACTGTATATGTGTCGAAGTAAATTGGCCGGTGATTTCAACATATTAGGTAAGTACGATATTCATTCTATTGTTCTAACCTCTAAACACCGTTAAAAGCATACAGTGGATTTTGTTTGTTACGTTGGCCATCTCTCCCTAGCATCCGAGAGAGATGGCCACCAAATTGTAGGGATAGGTGGCCATTTATTTTTTACGTCTATTTCTTTACAGTTTGGAGTCCTTTGGAGTTTACTGCAGAAAAATGCCAACGAAGTATATCAGAAAGAACACGAATCGTGGAAACTACACTCAAGAAAATCTGAGACTAGCAATTGAATCTGTCAGAAATTGTTCGTCTGTAAATGGAGCCTCAAAAACTTATCGCATTCCAAGGAAAACCCGTGAAAGGAAAGTAAAGAAGAATGTTTCCACGACTGGTAAAATGGGACCGGACAGCATGTTGGGGGAGGCAAATGAAAATAAATTAGTGCTGCACATTAAAAAGGCACAAAAATGCGGTTCTCCTATGACGGTTACAGATGTTCGAAAGCTTGCCTTTAATTTCGCTGAAAGTCTACAACTCAATCATAAGTTCAATAAAGAAAAGGGAACTGCTGGTTCTGATTGGTTTAGGTCTTTATTCAGAAGACATCCCGAGCTGTCTATTCGAAAAGCTGAGGGTGTATCTCTTGGGCGAGGTGAAGGCATGAATTGTGTAGTTGTGGAAAAATATTTTAGGCTTCTGCAAGATGTACTGGGAAGCAATGAGCTTTTCGACAAACCTATGAGTGTATACAATGTCGATGAAACAGGTCTTCAATTAAATAATCGACCTGGGAATGTTATAGCCGAAAAAGGAGCAAAAGATGTTGTTCCAGTGACATCAGGAGAAAAGGGTGAGACAATCTCGTGCATAGCTTGCTGTAATGCGGAAGGTTTTTTTCTACCACCAGTCTGTGTATTTAAAGGCAAGAATTTATAGACCGAGTGGACTGACTCGATGCCGCCCGGTTCACAAACTGTGATGTCTCAAAAATCAGCCTATGTAACTGCAACCATTTTTTTTGGATTGGTTTAAAAACCACTTCTTACCTCGTAAAAACGAAGGGAAGGCCTTATTAATTCTTGACGGCCATGCATCTCATTGTTCTTGCGTTGAACTTTTAGAAACAGCTGAAGCTAATAATGTCGTTTTGTTGTGCCTACCTCCGCACACCACTCATTATTTGCAACCACTCGATAGGGCTTTTTTCAAGTCTCTTAAAACTTTCTACTATCAAGCTTGTAGAGAATGGATGCAGAGTCACCCCGGAGGAAAACTAGGGCGACTTCAATTTGGAGAACTTTTAACGAAAAGCTGGGGAAAATCAACGAGCGCTAGAAATGCAATTTCCGGCTTCAGAGCCACTGGTATATTACCCTGGAATCCTGATTCTATACCCGATCATGCTTACACTGTTTCTGATCGAATCGTAAACAACGAAACGAGAGAAGTCCAGGAAACACCCACAGAAGTAACGGACATTCGAACTATCAAGTGAACAACGTTGAAGCAATACAAGAAGTTAGACGCCCGATCAATATAATGGATAATGCAGTGCCATCCTCTAGCCATGCACATACAGAGCCTCGATGCACAACTCCAGTGGAAGGAACATCTGTACCAGACTTGACACCTGGAAAACTTTTAGACCAGATTAATCCTACACCTAAACTAGTTATTTCTGCAAAAAAACGGTTCGAAGTATTTGGCCCTAAACTTCACTGGCCCAAACAGTTAATACCCCTAAAAGACATTTGCCCGAACTTACAGTACACATAACCGTCACGGGCGCTAACAGTCGAAATCCCGACACATTGGAATGCATGGAATTTGTCCTTGGCCTTAAACGTCGAAATAAATAAACATGTACGCCAATGACGTAAGAACTTCTGTTACTGTTGCCAAAGTGCATTATTGTTCAGATAAAGTACATATTTCCGACAATATTAGTAAAATAATATGGTGTTTTTCTATTTATGGTTGATAACATGTTATTAATATTCCTGAATAATAAGTTTTAAATCGTTCTCACAGAGTTTAGTTTATAAAAATAGCAAATAGCTACGTATTAATTCTACTGCGTCCGTATCAGTGTTAGGATACAATGAAAATAAGTTTTACTAACATGATGTAAATTGTTAGTTGGTTCGGTTGTGAAACATGCAGAAATAATATGCAAGAATGCAAGCTTTACTGTGTTACGGATATGTCCTGAATTCACAGTTCTTCGCCCATTCAAATGCGATTTCAAGAACGAGAGTACTAGAAGGGTGTGTCTAATTTGCTGATCTAGAATGAATAATTGCCAGGTACTAGGAACACAGCTATGGGTGAGTCAAAATTTGTAAAGGTTCTAACCATCGATAGTACTTTCTGCCAGGTCGACCACTGATCCTCTGTCAATGTTCAAAAAGGTACTTTACTCTTGAACATTTTTACAAAAAAGTTACCAGGTACTAGACAAATAGCTGTAGGTCAGTCAAAATTTGCACAAGTACTAACCATCGATAGTACTTTCTGTCAGGTGGACCACAAATCCTCTGTCAATGTTTAAAAAGGTACTTTACTCTTGAACATTTTTACAAAAAAGTTGCCAGGTACTAGACAAATAGCTGTAGGTCAGTTAAAATTTGCACAAGTACTAACCATCGATAGTAATTTCTGCCAGGTGGACCACAAATTCTCTGTCAGTGTTTAAAAAGGTTCTTTACTCTTGAACATTTTTACAAAAAGGTTGCCAGGTACTAGACAAATAGCTGCAGGTCAGTCAAAATTTGCACAAGTACTAACCATCGATAGTACTTTTTGCCAGGTAGACTACAAATCCTCTGTCAATGTTGGAAAAGGTACTTTACTCTTAAACATTTTTACAAAAAAGTTGCCAGGTACTAGACAAATAGCTGCAGGTCAGTCAAAATTTGCACAAGTACTAACCATCGATAGTACTTTCTGCCAGGTGAACCACAAATCCTCTGTCAATGTTTAAAAAGGTACTTTGCTGTTGAACATTTTTACAAAAAAGTTGCCAGGTACAAATAGCTGCAGGTCAGTCTAAATTTGCACAAGTACTAACCATCGATAGTACTTTTTGCCAAGTGGACTACAAATCCTCTGGCAATGTTTAAAAAGGTACGTTACTCTTGAACATTTTTACAAAAAAGTTGTCAGGTACTAGGCAAATAGCTGCAGGTCAGTCAAAATTTGCACAAGTACTAACCATCGATAGTACTTTCTGCCAGGTGGATTACAAATTCTCTGTCAGTGTTTAAAAAGGTACTTTACTCTTGAACATTTCTACAAAAAAGTTGCCAGGTACTAGACAAAAAGCTGTAGGTCAGTCAAATTTTGCACAAGTACTAACCATCGATAGTACTTTTTGCCAGGTGGACTACAAATCCTCTGGGAATGTTTAAAAAGGTACTTTACTCTTGAACATTTTTACAAAAAAGTTGCCAGGTATTAGACAAATAGCTGCAGGTCAGTCAAAATTTGCATAAGTACTAACCATCGATAGTACTTTCTGCCAGGTGGACCACAAATTCTCTGTCAGTGTTTAAAAAGGTACTTTACTCTTGAACATTTTTACAAAAAAAATTGCCAGGTACTAGACAAAAAGCTGTAGGTCAGTAAAAATTTGCACAAGTACTAACTATCGATAGTACTTTTTGCTAGGTGGACTACAAATCCTCTGGGGATGTTTAAAAAGGTACTTTACTCTTGAACATTTTTACAAAAAAGTTGCCAGGTACTAGACAAATAGCTGCAGGTCAGTCAAAATTTGCACAAGTACTAATCATCGCTAGTACTTTTTGCCAGGTGGACCACAAATTCTCTGTCAGTGTTTGAAAAGGTACTTTACTCTTGAACATTTTTACCAAAAAAATGCCAGGTACTAAACAAATAGCTGCAGGTCAGTAAAAATTTGCACAAGTACTAACCATCGATAGTACTTTCTGCCAGGTGGACCACAAATTCTCTGTCAATGTTTAAAAAGGTACTTTGTTCTTGAACATTTTTACAAAAAAGTTGCCAGGTACTAGACAAATAGCTGCAGGTTAGTCAAAATTTGCACAAGTACTAACCATCGATAGTACTTTTTGCCAGGTGGACTACAAATCCTCTGGCAATATTTAAAAAGGTACTTTACTCTTGAACATTTTTACAAAAAAGTTGCCAGGTACTAGACAAATAGCTGCAGGTCAGTCAAAATTTGCACAAGTACTAATTATCGCTAGTACTTTCTGCCAGGTGGACCACGAATTCTCTGTCAGTGTTTAAAAAGATACTTTACTCTTGAACATTTTTACCAAAAAAATGCCAGGTACTAAACAAATAGCTGCAGGTCAGTAAAAATTTGCACAAGTACTAACCATCGATAATACTTTCTGCCAGGTGGACCACAAATTCTGTCAGTGTTTAAAAAGGTACTTTACTCTTGAACATTTTTACAAAAAAGTTGGCAGGTACTAGACAAGAAGCTGTAGGTCAGCAAAAATTTGCACAAGTACTAACCATCGATAGTACGTTTTGCCAGGTGGACTACAAATCCTCTGGGGATGTTTAAAAAGGTACTTTACTCTTGAACATTTTTACAAAAAAGTTGCAAGGTACTAGATAAATAGCTCCAGGTCAGTCAAAATTTGCACAAGTACTAACCATCGATAGTACTTTCTGCCAGGTGGACCACAAATTCTCTGTCAAAGTTTAAAAAGGGACTTTACTCTTGAACATTTTTACAAAAAAGTTGCCAGGTACTAGACAAATAGCTGCAGGTCAGTCAAAATTTGCACAAGTACTAACCATCGATAGTACTTTCTGCCAGGTGGACCACAAATCATCTGTCAATGTTTAAAAAGATACTTTGCTCTTGAACATTTTTACAAAAAAGTTGCCAGGTACTAGACAAATAGCTGCAGGTTAGTCAAAATTTGCACAAGTACTAACCATCGATAGTACTTTTTGCCAGGCGGACCACAAATTATCTGTCAGTGTTTAAAAAGGTACTTTACTCTTGAATATTTTTACAAAAAAGTTGCCAGGTACTAGACAAAAAGCTGTAGGTCAGCAAAAATTTGCATAAGTACTAACAATCGATAGTACTTTTTGCCAGATGGACTACAAATCCTCTGGGAATGTTTAAAAAGGCACTTTACTCTTGAACATTTTTACAAAAAAGTTACCAGGTACTAGATAAATAGCTCTAGGTCAGTCAAAATTTGCACAAGTACTAACCATCGATAGTACTTTCTTCCAGGTGGACCGCAAATTATCTGTCAGTGTTTAAAAAGGTACTTTACTCTTGAATATTTTTACAAAAAAGTTGCCAGGTACTAGACAAAAAGCTGTAGGTCAGTAAAAATTTGCACAAGTACTAACCATCGATAGTACTTTCTGCCAGGTGGACCACAAATTATCTGTCAGTGTTTAAAAAGGTACTTTAGTCTTGAACATTTTTACAAAAAAGTTGCCAGGTACTAGACAAAAAGCTGTAGGTCAGCAAAAATTTGCACAAGTACTAACCATCGATAGTACTTTTTTCCAGGTGGACTACAAATCCTCTGGGGATGTTTAAAAAGGTACCTTACTCTTGAACATTTTTACAAAAAAGTTGCCAGGTACTAGATAATTAGCTCCAGGTCAGTCAAAATTTGCACAAGTACTAACCATCGATAGTACTTTCTGCCAGGTGGACCACAAATTATCTGTCAGTGTTTAAAAAGGTACTTTCTTGAATATTTTTACAAAAAAGTTGCCAGGTACTAGACAAAAAGCTGTAGTTCAGTAAAAATTTGCACAAGTACTAACCATCGATAGTACTTTCTGCCAGGTGGACCACAAATCCTCTGTCAATGTTTAAAAAGGTACTTTACTCCTTAACATTTTTACAAAAAAGTTGCCAGGTACTAGACAAATAGCTGTAGGCCAGCCAAAATTTGCACAAGTACTAACCATCGATAGTACTTTCTGCCATGTAGACCACAATTCCTCTGTCAATGTTTAAAAAAGTACTTTACTCTTTAACATTTTTACAAAAAAGTTGCCAGGTACTAGACAAATAGCTGTAGTTCTGTCAAAATTTTGCACAAGTACTAACTATTGATAGTACTTTCTGCCAGGTGGACCACCGATCCTTTCTCAGTGTTCAGAAAGGTACTTTACTCTTTAACATTTTTACAAAAAGTTGCCAGGTACTAGACAAATAGCTATAGGTCAGTCAAAATTTGCACAAGTTCTAACCATCGATAGTACTTCCTGCCAGGAGGACCACTGATCCTCTGTCAAAGTTCAAAAAGATACTTTACTCTTTAAAGTTTAAAGCGATAAAAAAATCCCATGTTACACTACTTTTTCTCTTTACAGATATGGCCTGAGGTTTAGACATTTTGATAAAAAGTAAAACCCTAATTAGGAAACAATGGTCAGGATTTGAGAGATGAAACTTTAAAAAATCGCATACGTAAACCTCAAACGGGTTTGTTCTGAGAAATTAGCCGCGCAAATATCGCAACCTAATAGGCCTGGCATATACTAAAATATATTCGGAGAATTACAGACTATTAATGCCATCTGTAATAAAATAATGCAACTGCAACATTTACGGCTATGTACAGTGAAATAATGCCCCTCGGAAAATTAATATGTAGTACCTTCTGCAATGAAATATTGCAAATGTATTCCTAAATATATTTCGATCCCGAATTAAGTCATTCACCTAATTCATTTTAAAGTATAATATTTAATGTATTTTTGTTTTACTCATACCATAAAGTGAACAAAAAATCTTTAGTAAAGTTTTTCTAAGCACTTCCGCTTTCGAAGCCAACCAGCGCGGCTCCCAAAGTTGCTCCGTTACTTGACCTGATCTTTTCAAAATTACAGGTTTTTGTCACAGCGACATATGGGGAGCAGTTACAGGTCGGAACTGTGATAGCAAAATCACACTTTTTGCTAGCCCTAGTGAACACTGACTCGCCCGCACAGCACAAAACCGGCGTTACCAGGTGATACATATTGAAAATCATGCCTGTCATGCATGTCATCAAGGAAAAAAAAATCGTGAGAAATCGTGAGATTATTTAATATTACACCTCTATTATACTATTGTACAAGATTGTATGTGATAAAATATTAGATGGAAATTATGTAGATTTTAAATATCTTATTCTTTAAAATGCTTTTAATAGCAATAAAAAGCTTCATTTAGTTTTAAATATTTTATTTAAAGGAAACTTACAACAGTTTAATAACCCTGCCTCGAATTCGTACCACAATTTTACCAGTTTATTTCTATATTAGAATTAATTATTGCACAAATTTTGACATCAGTTTAAGAAGTTTGATTTTGATAAAAAATTTGAAGTCAATTGGATAAGACATTTTTTAGTAATTATTTTTTTACATTTCGTTAGGTTATTTTGTTCCCCCACACTTAATTTTTACCAAAATATTACCATTTCATCTCCAAATGTACCTTAATTTTTTACCAAAAGTCGCATTTGTTGTTTTTTATCTATGTCGCGAACAGACCGACAGATATACACCCACAGACAGACACTTCAACGGAATTGAGAAAACATGTTTTTTGGCATCTCGTGGACCCAAAACGTGAAGATTTGAAAAAATCTCGGAGGACGATTTCTCACAATATCATATTTGATTTTTTTAACATTCTATTCATTCTATTAGGTCACCATTTTGTTCCTCCATATTACATTTTTACCAATACAATGTCATCAGCAATGCCGCGAACACACAGACCGACGGAATTGGGAACAAATGACTTAAAATCATTAAGTAGGTATTTAGTATATTTTATATTCACCCTAGGTGTATATATTAACCTACATAGTGTACTACACATCAACACAATTAAAGCAATGATCATTTGTTTGCCTGGAAATTCCTATAAAAAATACGAGGTATGCTTTTCATCCTTACTAGGTACCTCAGTAATCTGAGCTATGTATCCTACTTACATACAAAACTACGGAATAATTTCAAAATTCAACCCTTGCCCCGGCAGAAACCCCATATATCGTTTTTTCCATGCAAGACGTCTATTTTTTACATCTGGTTGTTAACGATAACATCTTTCGGTTTCAAAATTCCTCGTTCTTACTAGAGTCCGTCCCATGATGTTTATTACAAGTACAGAACTCAAAATTTTGACCAAAATGAATATCACAACCCACAAAAAAAAGTATAAAGCGGGGCGCAATCTAAAAATAGACTTCCGGTGTGTAGCGCGTTTTTGCCAACTCGTCCTAGATATGTTTAGGCTTACAACTTTTTAAACGAATTCCTAGTATTCTCGATTTTAGATTTGTAGGCAAAAAGGATTAGAACGAATTTTTTCGTAACGTAACAAAACTTGTTAAGAAAATCGGGAGGTATTACGGAAACTACATTATAGTTTAAAAGTTTACTTTTATAATTATAATATTTAATAATGTAATAATGCCTTCAATTTTTTGTGTATTCAATTTTTTCTAAATAAGTTTCTTACAAACTATTATATAATTAGAATACATCCCCAAAATCTAGAATTATTTCAATGATTATCTTCTATGTAATTCCGAAAATCATTTTTTGAAGATACAGGTAGGTGATGAATCCTCTTAAAACTCTTAAAAACACTTCAGATTATTTCCACCATTGGCTTTAAATAGGAAAGACGTGCAAAAACCCTTTTGTAACACAGGTTCCACTTGTTCACACACTCAGCGCCAAATATTTATTATCCTTAATATCGATCAACCGGATCACCGCCTTTCACGGATCGGTGGTAGAATACGTAGCCCGTATTTAAGCCAGGAATTTATAGCGACGTTGCCGACATTACTCCCGCGATTTAGCGTGTATACGAATATAATATTAATTTCATACTTCATTCAGAGTCGCTGGTGAAGGTTTTGCCGCTTTTAAATAGTACCAGTTTTACATTTGTGCTTTTACATTATTTTGTAAATACCAATGGACAATAAATCTTATAAATAAAGTAAGTAAAGTATGGGGTAACGAAAAAAATTTGATATAGCGATTTTAAGAAATATATAAGGGTGTTAAAAGTTTTAATTTTAGAAAGTCGGTCAAATAGTCGGGATGTGACAAAGTTATATTTTTTGAAATAATCGTGTCTAGAAATTTAGAAATGTGAACAGGGTTTTCTTGTATAACATATGCACCTACTAAGCAAGGGTTTTTCAAAATGTAACCGTTATAAGGTGAAATATGTCTATACATTGTTTACAACATGCCTTTACCTAAAAAATATTTTACGACGATTCTTTCGTCAATAGCTTTTAAAGTAAAGTAACTTTTTAAACATTGACAGAGGATTTGTGGTTCACCTGGCAGAAAGTACTATCGATGGTTAGTACTTGTGCAAATTTTGACTGACATACAGCTATTTGTCTAGTACCTGGCAACATTTTTGTAAAAATGTTCAAGAGTAAAGTACCTTTTTAAACTTTGACAGAGAATTTGTGGTCCACCTGGCAAAAAGTACTATCGATGGTTAGTACTTGTGTAAATTTTTGCTGACCTACAGCTTTTTGTCTAGTACCTGGCAACTTTTTTGTAAAAATTTTCAAGAGTAAAGTACCTTTTTAAACACAAACAGAATTTGTGGTCTACCTGGCAGAAAGTACTATCGATGGTTAGTACTTGTGCAAATTTTGACTGACCTGCAGCTATTTGTCTAGTACCTGGCAACTTTTTTGTAAAAATGTTCAAGATTAAAGTACCTCTTTAAATTTTGACAGAGAATTTGTGGTCCACCTGGCAGAAAGTACTACCGATGGTTAGTACTTGTGCAAATTTTGACTGACCTGCAGCTATTTGTCTAGTACCTGGCAACTTTTTTGTAAAAATGTTCAAGAGTAAAGTACCCTTTCCAACATTGACAGAGGATTTGTAGTCCACCTTGGCAAAAAGTACTATCGATGGTTAGTACTTGTGCAAATTTTGACTGACCTGCAGCTATTCGTCTAGTACCTGGCAAATTTTTTGAAAAATGTTCAAGAGTAAAGTACCTTTTTAAACATTGACAGAGGATTTGTGGTCTACCTGGCAGAAAGTACTATTGATGGTTAGTACTTGTACAAATTTTTACTGAACTACAGCTTTTTGTCTAGTACCTGGCAACTTTTTTGTAAAAATGTCCAAGAGTAAAGACATTTTTAAACACTGACAGAGAATTTGTGGTCTACCTGGCAGAAAGTACTATCGATGGTTAGTACTTGTGCAAATTTTGACTGACCTGCAGCTATTTGTCTAGTACCTGGCAACTTTTTTGTAAAAATGTTGAGGAGTAAAGTACCTTTTTAAACACTGACAGAGAATTTGTGGTCCACCTGGCAGAAAGTACTATCGATGGTTAGTACTTGTGCAAATTTTGACTGACCTGCAGCTATTTATCTAGTACCTGGGAACTTTTTTGTAAAAATGTTCAACAGTAAAGTACTTTTTAAACTTTGATAGAGAATTTGTGGTCCACCTGGCAAAAAGTACTATCGATGATTAGTACTTGTGCAAATTTTGACTGAGCTGCAGCTATTTGTCTAGTACCTGGCACCTTTTTTGTAAAAATATTCAAGAGTAAAGTACCTTTTTAAATACTGACAGAGAATTTGCGGTTCAGCTGGCAGAAAGTACTATCGATGGTTAGTACTTGTGCAAATTTTGACTGACCTGCAGCTATTTGTCTAATACCTGGCAACTTTTTTGTAAAAATGTTCAAGAGTAAAGTACCTTTTTAAACTTTGACAGAGAATTTGTGGTCCACCTGGCAAAAAGTACTATTGATGATTAGTACTTGTGCAAATTTTGACTGAGCTGCAGCTATTTGTCTAGTACCTGGCAACTTTTTTGTAAAAATATTCAAGAGTAAAGTACCTTTTTAAACACTGACAGAGAATTTGTGGTCCACCTGGCAGAAAGTACTATCGATGATTAGTACTTGTGCAAATTTTGACTGACCTGCAGCTATTTGTCTAGTACCTGGCAATTTTTTTGTAAAAATGTTCAAGAGTAAAGTACGTTTTCCAACATTGACAGAGTATTTGTAGTCCACCTGGCAAAAAGTACTATCGATGGTTAGTACTTGTGCAAATTTTGACTGACCTGCAGCTATTTGTCTAGTACCTGGCAACTTTTTTGTAAAAATGTTCAGGAGTAAAGTACCTTTTCAAACATTGACAGAGGATTTGTGGTCCACTTGGCAGAAAGTACTATCGATGGTTAGTACTTGTGCAAATTTTTACTGACCTACAGCTTTTTGTCTAGTACCTGGCAACTTTTTTGTAAAAATATTCAAGAGTAAAGTATCTTTTTAAACACTGACAGATAATTTGTGGTCCACCTGGCAGAAAGTACTATCGATGGTTAGTACTTGTGCAAATTTTTACTGACCTGCAGCTATTTGTCTAGTACCTGGCAACTTTTTTGTAAAAATGTTCAAGAGTAAAGTAACTTTTTAAACATTCCCAGAGGATTTGTAGTCCACCTGGCAAAAAGTACTATCGATGGTTAGTACTTGTGCAAAATTTGACTGACCTACAGCTTTTTGTCTAGTACCTGGCAACTACCTTTTTAAACACTGACAGAGAATTTATGGTCCACCTGGCAGATATTACTAGCGATAATTAGTACTTGTGCAGATTTTGACTGACCTGCAGCTATTTGTCTAGTACCTGGCAACTTTTTTGTAAAAATGTTCAAAAGTAAAGTACTTTTTAAACATTGCCAGAGGATTTGTAGTCCACCTGGCAAAAAGTACTATCGATGGTGAGTACTTGTGCAAATTTTGACTGACCTGCAGCTATTTGTCTAGTACCTGGCAACTTTTTTGTGAAAATGTTCAAGAGTAAAGTACCTTTTTAAACATTGACAGAGGATTTGTAGTCCACCTGGCAAAAAGTACTATCGATAGTTAGTACTTGTGCAAATTTCTGCTGACCTACAGCTTTTTGTCTAGTACCTGGCAACTTTTTTGTAAAAATGTTCAAGAGTAAAATACCTTTTTAAACACTGACAGAGGATTTGTGGTCCACCTGGCAGAAAGTACTATCGATGGTTAGTACTTGTGCAAATTTTTACTGACCTACAGCTTTTTGTCTAGTACCTGGCAACTTTTTTGTAAAAATGTTCAAGAGTAAAGACATTTTTAAACACTGACAGAGAATTTGTGGTCTACCTGACAGAAAGTACTATCGATGGTTAGTACTTGTGCAAATTTTGACTGACCTGCAGCTATTTGTTTAGTACCTGGCAACTTTTTTGTAAAAATGTTCAAGAGTAAAGTACTTTTTAAACATTGCCAGAGGATTTGTGGTCCACCTGGCAAAAAGTACTATCGATGGTTAGTACTTGTGCAAATTTTGACTGACCTGCAGCTATTTGTCTAGTACCTGGCAACTTTTTTGTAAAAATGTTCAAGAGTAAAGTACCTTTTTAAACATTGACAGAGGATTTGTAGTCCACCTGGCAAAAAGTGCTATCGATGGTTAGTACTTGTGCAAATTTTGACTGACCTGCAGCTATTTGTCTAGTACCTGGCAACTTTTTTGTAAAAATGTTCAAGAGTAAAGTACCTTTTTAAACATTGACAAAGGATTTGTAGTACCTGGCAACTTTTTTGTAAAAATGTTCAAGAGTAAAGTACCTTTTTAAACATTGACAGAGGATTTGTAGTCCACCTGGCAAAAAGTGCTATCGATGGTTAGTACTTGTGCAAATTTCTGCTGACCTACAGCTTTTTGTCTAGTACCTGGCAACTTTTTTGTAAAAATGTTCAAGAGTAAAGTACCTTTGTAAACACTGACAGAGAATTTGTGGTCCACCTGGCAGAAAGTACTATCGATGGTTAGTACTTATGCAAATTTTGACTGACCTGCAGCTATTTGTCTAGTACCTGGCAACTTTTTTGTAAAAATGTTTAAGAGTAAAGTACCTTTTTAAACTTTGACACAGAATTTGTGGTCCACCTGGCAGAAAGTACTATCGATGGTTAGTACTTATGCAAATTTTGACTGACCTGCAGCTATTTGTCTAGTACCTGGCAACTTTTTTGTAAAAATGTTCAAGAGTAAAGTAACTTTTTAAACATTCCCAGAGGATTTGTAGTGCACCTGGCAAAAAGTACTATCGATGGTTAGTACTTGTGCAAAATTTAACTGACCTATAGCTTTTTGTCTAGTACCTGGCAACTTTTTTGTAAAAATGTTCAAGAGTAAAGTAACTTTTTAAACATTCCCAGAGGATTTGTAGTCCACCTGGCAAAAAGTACTATCGATGGTTAGTACTTGTGCAAAATTTGACTGACCTATAGCTTTTTGTCTAGTACCTGGCAACTTTTTTGTAAAAATGTTCAAGAGTAAAGTACATTTTTAAACACTGACAGAGAATTTGTGGTCAACCTGGCAGAAAGTACTATCGATGGTTAGTACTTGTGCAAATTTTGCCTGACCTACAGCTATTTTTCTAGTACCTGGCAATTTTTTTGTAAAAATGTTCAAGAGTAAAGTAACTTTTTTAAACATTGCCAGAGGATTTGTAGGCCACCTGGCAAAAAGTACTATCGATGGTTAGTACTTGTGCAAATTTTGACTGACCTGCAGCTATTTGTCTAGTACCTTTTTTGTAAAAATGTTCAAGAGCAAAGTACCTTTTTAAACACTGACAGAGGATTTGTGGTCCACCTGACAGAAAGTACTATCGATGGTTAGTACTTGTGCAAATTTTGACTGACCTACAGCAATTTTTCTAGTACCTGGCAACTTTTTTGTAAAAATGTTCAAAACTAAAGTACCTTTTCCAACATTGACAGAGGATTTGTAGTCCACCTGGCAAAAAGTACTATCGATGGTTAGTACTTGTGCAAATTTTTGCTGACCTACAGCTTTTTGTCTAGTACCTGGCAACTTTTTTGTAAAAATGTTCAAGACTAAAGTACCTTTTTAAACACTGACAGAGAATTTGTGGTTCACCTGGCAGAAAGTACTATCGATGGTTAGTACTTGTGCAAATTTTGACTGACCTGCAGCTATTTGTCTAGTACCTGGCAACTTTTTTGTAAAAATGTTCGAGAGTAAAGTACCTTTTTAAACATTGCCAGAGAATTTGTAGTCCACCTGGCAAAAAGTAGAGAAGAGAATTTGTAGTCCACCTGGCAAAAAGTACTATCGATGGTTAGTACTTGTGCAAATTTTTGCTGACCTACAGCTTTTTGTCTAGTACCTGGCAACTTTTTTGTAAAAATGTTCAAGAGTAAAGTACCTTTTTAAACACTGACAGAGAATTTGTGGTCCACCTGGCAGAAAGTACTATCGATGGTTAGTACTTGTGCAAATTTTGACTGACCTGCAGCTATTTGTCTAGTACCTGGCAACTTTTTTGTAAAAAATTTTCAAAAGTAAGTACCTTTTTAATCATTGACAGAGGAATTGTGGTCCACCTGGCAGAAAGTACTATCGATGGTTACTACTTATGCAAATTTTGCTTGACCTGCAGCTATTTGTCTAGTACCTGGCAACTTTTTTGTAAAAATGTTCAAGAGTAAAGTACCTTTTTGAACATTGACAGAGGATCGGTGGCCCACCTGGCAGAAAGCACTATCGATGCTTAGAACCTTTACAAATTTTAACTCACCTATAGCTGTGTTCCTAGTACCTGGCAATTATTCATTCTAGATCAGCAAATTAGACACACCCCTACTAGAAAGTTAGATTCGGCAATTTAAAGGGACTATCAATATTAGGACGTCAGAATAATCAGAAAATATATTGTAATGTACAAATTTCATATTGGTAAGTCACCTAGATTCTTTTTTTGTGTAGGTATACATTTTTTCTTAAATGTTCCTCTTCGGATTTTCTACAATATATCGGATTTTTAATGTATAGTGCACACTAAATGTTAGTTAAAAGAAAAACTTCAACAAAAACATTTGTATTTGAGTGCTAACATGATTATGATACATAGTTGTGTTTGCATTTTTAGGAAAATCACGTAAATTCATGGATGTATCATCCACAGTGGACTCCATCTTGGCAAATCGGGGTATGATTCTTAGACAACAATAAAAAATTAAAATCAGCTTTCCATATAAAATTATGAGTAGACAAACATAGCAGTGAGGAATGATTCCATGATCCATCTGAGAATAAATATAGAACTGCTGAGGTAATTCATATGTCATAATAATTAGATATTTTAATAGAAATGAGGCATTTCTCCTTTTCAAAATATTTTCTTCTTACAAAGAAAACTTTTAGAAAAATTTGTTAAATAGGTAGCTAAATAAAGTGCTTAGAAAAAAAATATTTTATTTCCTCTTTAAAATTTTAGTTTGTGAAATTGAAGCCAAACTTATTCTTAATTATTTAATCACAAATATATATTTATGTATTGAGTGTTTTGATGTTTTAAGACCACGAGTATGTTTTACTATCTATTAGTTTCGGGCTGACTTTACAGACTAAAATTTTCAAAATTGAATAAAATATTTTAGTGCACTTTTTGAAGTCGGTTTTATTTTTTTTTTTTCTTTTAATTTCATCCCATTTACTTTAACAAATAATATATATATATATATATATATATATATATATATATATATATATATATATATATATATATATATATATATATATATATATAGGGTGATTCATGAGGAAATGTCAATACTTCAGGTACATATATAGGACCAAAAAATTAACATAAAAGTCTATATAAATAAGTGTCCGCAAGGCCTTAGTTCTCGAGATACAGGGTGTTAAAGTTTTTATTTAATTTTCCTATTTTTTAAATAAAATCTGTGATAATGTAAATAATGGAGTGAAAATTGATATACGGGGGTTTTTTGGTATGACAAATTCGAATCTAATATTAGTATTGCTCTTACTTGTAGGGGGCGCCACCTACATGTCTTTCTACTCCTTCGAACAATCACAACTTTTTGGTACAGTCTTGTATTACATTTTTGAGTAAAACAAATTATTCCCTTGCCATTTCTACCTCAAAAAGGTATACTTGTTAAAAGTGGATACGAGCAACCGTTTTCGAGATATTTGGATTTAAAACAATTTCGACGCATGTAATTTTTTATCGCAAAATTTTAAAAGTTTGTTATTTTGTCCAAATGTAAACGCATCTTGGCACAAAAGCTTTGAAATGAAAGACTAACACATTTTTTTGAGGTGTGTTTTCAGTGCCTCAGACATAAACTAAACAAAAGGTATTTAATTTTTATTAAAATTGTTATTATAAGGTTGTTTTTAATAAATTCTAGGTTACGTTTTATAATTTTCAAAAATTCCACCATTTGCTTCTAAGCACAGGTCAGCTCTATGGTGTATAGCTCGGGTTGCTCTGTGGATACATTCGGGCGCATTTCTTAGTGTTTGTGCTGCTTTTGTTATCCGATCCAATAATGCTTCTCTTGTATTTACTTTAGTGGAATATACCAGTGATTTGAACCATCCCCAAAGACTAATCCAAAGGATTAAGGTCTGGCGATCTAGGTGGCCAATTAAACGGATCTCTCCGACCAAACCATCGGAAAGTTTTGGTTTAAAAAATCTCTTACAAGCAAACTGTAGTGTGCAGGGGCTCCATCATGCTGCAAATACATGTTTTGTCTTACATTAAGGGGAACATCTTCTAATAGATTTCGCAAGTGATTTTCAAGAAAGTTTAAATATTTTTCTCCTGTAAGACTACCGTCGATTATAAATGGACCAACTAAATGACCATTTAACATTTCACACCACACATTAATGCTAAATTTATGTTGGAAATTATGTTCTACTGTAGCGTGAGTATTTTCATAGTACCACCGTTGTTCATTGTGAAGATTATTTATACCATCACGCGTGAACTGTGCTTCATCAGTGAACAAAACATACCTATACAACCTTCGATCTTCATTAATCCAGTTACAGAATTGCATTCTCAACTCAAAATCACCCTCCTGCAAATGTTGAACCCGTTGTAAATGAAATGGGTATAAACAATTAATGTGAAGATTTCTCCAAGCAGACGATTGTGTAATTTGATAAGTATCTGCAATCCACCTAGTGCTTATGCTTGGATCATTTTCGACGGCATTGAGTATAGTCTCTTCTACTTCAACATTGGGCCCCGTTTCCCTTTCAGATACAATTTTCGCACTTGGAAACATCCCAGATTCTCCAGTAGTAGTGAAAACTTGTTGAAAAACTCTTCTATCTGGCACCCTTCTATCTGGAAAACGACGCTGGTACTCCGCGACTGCTTGAATTGCGACCCCATTGCAGAAGCCATAGACGAATATCATATCTGCATATTCACGATGCGAGAATATCACAGGCATAATGACGTATTTAGATCTAAAGTTTCTTAAATGATTATTGTCAGATAATAAAAGTTATGAACAGAAATTGACAGTGACGAAATTTGATCTTATTATTAACTGACATTACAATTGCTAAGTAACAGGAAAAACGATGAGAACACCAACCAGCAGTTGTTCTGTCAGACCAGACACACTTTTTTTACAATACATGCATACTTTATGTGAATTTTATACAAAAAATCACATGCGTCGAAACTGTTTTAAATCCAAATATCTCGAAAACGGTTGCTCGTATCCGCTTTTAACAGGTATACCTTTTTGACGTAGAAATGGCAAGGGAATAATTTGTTTTGCTCAAAAATGTAATACAAGACTGTACCAAAAAGTTGTGATTGTTCGAAGAAGTAGAAAGACATGTAGGTGGCGCCACCTACAAGTAAAAGCAATACTAATATTAGATTCGAATTTGTCATACCAAAAAACCCCCGTATATCAATTTTCACTCCATTATTTACATTATCATAGATTTTATTTAAAAAATAGGAAAATTAAATAAAAACTTTAACACCCTGTATCTCGAGAACTAAGGCCTTGCGGACACTTATTTATATAGACTTTTATGTTTATTTTTTGGTCCTGAATACGTACCTGAAGTATTGACATTTCCCCAAGAATCACCGTGTATATATATATATATATATATATATATATATATATATATATATATATATATATATATATATACATTCACCATTTTGTCAAGTATTATTTATGCCATTACAATGTGTCTGACCTACAATGAATAGATTTACTTCTTAAAACTTTTTATTATTTTTTATTGCTTTATTTACCTAGCTGTAACAGTACATTCAAAGAATCTATGTTAATTTAATTAAAATTTGGATGATTAATTTATGCAATTGAATAAGTTAGTTTTCTTTACATTAAGAGTCAGTTTAAAAAATTATCCAAAAACTATTTAACCTTATTCATATCCTCAACTAATAAATACTGCACTTCTTCCCATGTATTACTGAGGAAAATCAAAGTGGAGTCATCAGCATAGGCAACCACTTTACCCCCTAGTGCCAAGATTACAAAGAGTGTTGATATACATGTTAAAAAGCACAAGACCCAGCACTGTACCTTATGGTACTCCAATTTTGATTTCTTTAGGCTGACTCATAGCTCCTCCTCCTACTTTAACATAATTAAGTAGATACATTTTGAAATCATGCAACACGGATTCTCCACATCATATAGCTATCCACAATGTCCAGTAACAAAGATATATAACTTTTACAAATATTTGTTATTAAATACACAAAATGATTTAAAGTATATCATTTTTTACAATATAGCTATTATTGTTACATCCAGGGTTAGGCTAACTCCAGACTGGACTCAGAAAAAATTCATAAAAACTCTCAATACATAAACTTAATTAAAGTTATCATAACAAAAACACAGTTGTCTGTATTTTAAAAACAAGGCAATCTAGTTAATATTTTCAGAATTTGAAAGCTTGCTTCTTTAGCTTTAAGAACCCAGTTATTTTGATAACTTCTTCAATTTATTAAAAATTGTTTGTTCACACCTTAAATGTAGCTTCTATCCACCTAGCATATTTAGTCAAAAGTAAGGGTAGCTGTAATTAATTTCTTATGAAATTATTTGTAGTCACAGACTTAAATTATTCATATTGTAAAAAGTGATATGATTTGTAGAATTTTAATCAAAACCAAAACAAACTAAGCTTCAAAAATGATCATTGGAAATTGAATATCAGTATTTTTTTATTGTAAGGTTAAAAAACTCACAAAATTATACCTGACTTCAAAACTGCTACATTACGCAATGAAAAAAAATAAAGAAATATGGATCACTACATCTGTTTTTGTAAAATTAATAATTTTGGTCTGTTGAATTTGGAAAAATTGAAAGAACAAAACATAATTATAGGCTCTGTTTACTATATCCGACCTAGGCCCTGAAGAATGTTGTCACACCAACCAAGTTATTTGTTTGAAATTGTTTTTGAATAATTTTAATAAGAAAATTTTATTTTATTGTATTTAATAATTCAGTGGTTCACCTGCCCAGACAAATTGGCATTTTATCACCTTAACAAAAATATCCAACCTTATATTTTTTTTTATTTGAATTAATCTGTGCAGGTAATTTTTACCCGACTTTCAAAAAGGAGGTTTTTAATTCGATCCTATTATTTTTTTTGTAGGTACATCGAGTATACTATCAGGAAAAAAAATATGCCCGTTAATATCATGATTTCAGTTCTTAATGTCACAAAGTTCAATTTTACACATCATTTTAAATTTTAACAGCGAATATAGCTAGTTTTCTATAAATGTGTACAGATGGCACATTTTATGTAATATTAATACGGTGATTGTGGTTAGCTACTTATTTATTTTCTTAGGGATGTCCATAAGCTTTACCAAGTTTAGGTCTTAAAATATGTATAAATATAACTAAATAAAGACCGGGTAGTATAAGGTAATTGTATGATTAGTATGCATCTGGGCTCAAACAAATAAATCAGTAAAATTATGTGTTTTATTTAAAAAATTACCAAACTTATTCCTAGTTATTATATATTATATTTATTTTAGCACTTAATTTTTTCTTATAGGGTTAAACTTACATACTTCTAGTTTTAGTATCTGAGTTTTATTACCTGACTGTATTAAATATTTTAAGTTTCATTACTTAACTATTTTTCTATGTTTTGTTCTGTTTGTAAGTATTAAGTGTATTTTCTTTTGTAAAATTATGCTTTTTTTGTATAATAATATATTAAATAAATACAAACTGTGAAATTGTAAACTAGGAAAATGCTAAATAAAGGATTAATAATAATAATATATTCAGTATACCATGGTCTATATCTGTGTGTGCATCATTTTAAAATTATCATATTAAAACCGTGACAATTAAAACTGAAGACAGGCTGTATTGTATCAGAAATACTTTTACTAACAATAAAATATATTAACAATGACAGGCAAACAAATAGTATTTTTATCATCTACAATGATCAATTATCATCTAATAATGTACAGGAATATTGATTACAAATAGAACCCTCAATTTTTTTATGGGACACCCTGTCTATTATATGCCCATTAAATAGGCATCTTTTTGCTAATCATAAATATGTTAGATTTGATACCTTTACCTTTAAAGACAATGGAGAAAAACCATGCCATAAGAGGCAAGTTATTCATATTGGTGTTATGTTTTCTCTAACATCTCTTATAATAGGTATATTGTCAATTTCCTCAGTTGTGTTTCACGATAAATGTTTCAAACCTAGTATAATTATAATTAGCAAGAAGAGACCCGTTTGATTGACATATACAGGGTGTACCATCAAAACATAAAAAAATTTGTCATGCTTTTCCGAAAAACACCCAGTACCTATACATAGAAAATAATGGATTAAAAATCTATAACTTCTACATTTACCAATTTTTTTTACAAAAAAGTTAAATGAACGTTTAATTTATGATCAATCAAAATTCGTATGCAATCATGAAACGCTTACTTCATTTTAAAGTATTCGAGATTTTTGTTCAATTATATAATATGATTTGCTCTTAAATTCCAATGGGATTTGGTTATATATCCTTGGCACCATTTATTATTAGTATTATTAGGCTTATAATATGATACCTTAATGTACAGCTGATTTAATTGTGATATGACAGAATCTATGTATAAAGCTATTGTAGGATACCTTTTTTACTGGTTTGGAAGTATTTATTTAGAAAACTTAACATTTACTTGAATAAAGACTTTAAAAGATAAACCAGTCTTATGAGTTTGACAGCCAGTTCCCAACATATGGTAAAGTCAACGATAAAATGTAATATTTTTAGGAAATTTTATAAGATTAGGCTATAAAAGTTTATTCTTTAATAAGTTAATTGATAAAATAATTTACAAGATCTAAACTACTTTATACCAGTTAATAAACTTAAGAACCTGAAAGCATGAAATTAATTGAGGGTATCTTCGAAAGACTTTTGTTCTTTATAATTATATCATCTACCTAACTTTTTCTTAAACCATACTTAGATTTTAAAAAAATTAAAGGTGAAATGTGCAATATCTTGCATACTTACTAAATTAACTTATTACTCAATTGTGCATACCAACTGAAGAAAATATATAAATAGGCCACAGTTAATATTTTGAAAATATGGGGAAAATATTCAAATTTCTAATCCACTTTAGCTATATATCTTTAATCAATATACAAAATATGTGATACACTTTACAACAATAAAAAAATGTATTAAAGATAAAATTAAAAATAAAGTTGACCCTACATTTATCATATGGTGCATCTTTTTTAGTTCTCAAACTACACACTTTCTCAGCAACAGTAATTGTAAATGAACCACTTTATGTGACAAGCATATTTAGTAAATTTAAAGGTGCAGAATTTGAAGCTTCCATATAACAAAGAGGCCCAATTATTAAATTGATGGAATGGGCTCTAATTGGGGCTATATGATACTCAGATCAACAACAAAGAGTACTCAAGTATCACTATAATATACGCGTCACTACTATCTGCAATGCACTTATGAGCAGAACTAACTTCCTAAGCCTTGTCTACGATACCTATATCAAACATCAAGAAGACTTGCATTGGTCCTAAAACAAATTATAATTAATAAAGTATCTGCATGAATAACAAGCTTAGCGAAAATCATTAACAATCTTATAAAATACTAATCAATATGTGTCTGATAAAAACTGATCTTTAGATAGGTATTTGCTTAGGATCAGGATACAAAATTAAAAAACTTTAAAAAAAAGTTGAAATTATGTGTCTCAAAAAGCTCACAAAACATATTAGTTAAAAGATATATGTTCAAGCATCAAGACTTTTGTGGATTTTTATATGGTCTTTAGTACACAACTTTGTTTTATTTTTAGGTAGGGAACAACATTCACATTAATAACAGATGGGGACTCAATCCTATATACTAACAAATAAGATTATCTGAGTGTCCAAAACCTGAAATGGTTACAACTTTATACCATATTCACACTATTCTAAAATAAACATACTCACTTTAAAAGTAGAAGCCTTGTTTATACGACAAGGGTAGAAGGTTTAAAATCATCTCAATGCAAACAAGCAATAACCTCTTCCTGGGCTTTCCAACAATATTTTATTCCATTATTCCATTAATTAGATATTATCCTGTGATAAACAAATGCTTTATAATAAACAAAAAAAAACAGTCAATTTACGATTAACAACAAACAATATATTAATTTTTATCAATAAAACTTGACAACACAGCAGGCCTATTTAAAGAATTTTTAGCCAGTAGCGTAGCTCGCCAATTCGGTATTTAAAGTGTCGGGCTAGCGGCGCATTCCACACATTCCAATCTGTCGGGATTTCGACGGTTTGGGCCAGTGAAGTTTCGGTCCACTAACTGTTTGGGCCGGTGTAGTTTAGGGGAAAATACGCACTACCAAAAAAACGAGCAAAATCCATAGCCACCCTATTAACTTCTCCCGAACACATTGCGACTCTGAAAGAAAGAAAACCCAACGAACAAAAAAAAAGAACTCTCCAAAGTAAAATGTTTAAGAAAAAACAATTGTTCGAAAAAGAAAACGCTCACCTTTGCCAAGTTCTGATGAGGAAGAGGAGGATATAGATGTCCAATATGAAGAGGAAAGTGATACCCTATCAGAGGTGGATAAAACCGAATGTACAGGATGTGGAGAAAGCTACAACAGCACTCGAAAGAAGGAAGATTGGTTGCAGTGTATAATATGCCAGATGTGGTTTCATGAAAATTGCTCCTCTTTTTTGAACACTTGTCAAAATTGTGGTAAAACCGCGTCTAGAAAGAAAAAAATTTAATGTTAAGTAAAAATATTTTACTTTTCTTTTATAAAAAGTTTGTTATTTTAACTTTTTTCTATTCTATTTTCATATTTATTATGTGCCATCTCACCCTTACTGGATTGGCCATCTAGCCCCACTGTACTGGGATAGATGGCCACATACAACTTATTTTTATAAGCAATATAACAAAAATTCTAATAGTATTTTAATCCTTTTTATTTACCTACCTGTTGGGATGAAAGTAAAGCTGTTACGAAAAAAATATGTCATGATGGTAAACCTAACAAAAAAATTATAGGGACCTACCATGCAAAATGGTGGCCATCTCTCCCCACTTTACCCTAAGTTTAATAGCAGTTTTGTTCTATAATGATAACAAAAGACCCTCTTTTCCTCTTGCGCATGCTGTTGATATGAAGCAAACATACGAAAGTATGTCCCTTATTCTAAATGCAATAAGCTATGATACATATAAGTGGCAGATATGTGGTGACCTAAAAGTCATAGTACTAGGGCTTCAGGGTGGATTTGCCAAGTATTGCTGTTTCTTTGTTTTTGGCACAGAAGAGCAACACAGAACAATTATCAAGTAAAATAATGGCTTCAGAAAGATCAATTTATTCTAGGCCAATAATATACCTTTGGTTGATCCTAAAAAAGTTCCACATTAAACTGGGATTTATGAAAAATTTCGAAAAAACATTAGATAAAGGAGATGCGTTTAAATACCTTAAACACATTTTTCATATTCTATGAGATGCTAAGCTTAAGGAAGGAATATTTGTTAGGTTAATAACTAATAAATACTAAGGCATGAAAAGTTTGATCATAAATTAAGTAAGCCCAGTGAGTTTTCTGAGCATTTAAAACAATGTTTGCATTAAAATATTGTGAACAAGTAGAAGATTAACTTTGACACAACACTGTATCTTTTCCGCTACACCATTACTTAATATTTTATCGGATTACTCGTTAACATTTAAAAAATATAGCTGGAACTACCCCACAAAAGGCGTTAGGTACTTTCTATTACATATATTATATGTAATGTAAAGTAACTAACAACCAATAAACACAAATATTCGATGGTAATATCCCTTGTGCATCTAATTTTTCCATAAAAATTCGGAAAAACGGGGTTCTAAGTAATTTTTTTAACAAATAGCGTGAGCGTTAGTGACTTTAAACATCTGAGTTGAAGATGGGGAATACTTCACTTATGCAAATGCTATTTGTTAAACAAATTTCTTTGAAACGGTTATTCCAATTTTTCCCACGAGGGATATTTGGTAAGATTATTTCCTATTTTTATTTAAAACAACAAACAGTAAGAACAATAACTATTAAACTAAAAAACACAATATAATTCCTTGATACTCACCGTTGTCAGGCAATTTTTTCACGTGAAAATTAAATATGACGTAAGAATTATTGTCAGTTATTGAGCAAAATTGATAGGAAATAATTAATAAAAATTTCCAGTATGAGCGCGGCCAAACAAACTTAAAATTTTAATAATATAATTAATATTTATTTTCCATATCCATATATCATTTTATTTAGGTACAATATTATTATTAAAACATGTATCATCGTCTGTTTTAAAAAAATAAAACAGAAAATCTGACGGTTTTATTGTGGTATAAAATGAAACAAACCTAAAGGTCCTGTTATATTATATTTTTATGTATTACACGTCGCGCAATACTAATACTTCCTTGAAACATAACATCGAAGTCTGAAAACACCCCACCGGATGAAAAACTAAAACTAAATAAGGATTTTTAAATATTTTTTTTATATGGTTACATTTTAAATAAGTTTATCTATTTAATTACTGCTTGTATTAAGATGACTAAATTCGTATACAAATAGTTAAACACTAAACATTTTGTTTGTTTTGTAGTACATATAAGTTTCGGGGTTTATAAAAAGTAAATATATTTTAACTTAAATTTAAGGACGGAGGATAACTTAAAGTTTAATACGAAAGTAATAGCTTGATTTATATATAAAGTAAGCATTTAAGCATCAATGCCCTGCATATACACATAATATTGTTAACCTAAATTTTATTACAATTTCTTCAAAGTTCTTAACTTTTAACAATATACTTTCAATTAAAGTATCAAAACATTTTTTTGAATTTTTTTGTAACCATCATAAAATCGAAGTTAATAAATTGAGTTTGATAAATAAAAATATCAGCGATAGGTTTCGGGATTCGAAAAAAAATGACTTGAGTCATCTGATTCGGGTACTTTTTGTTACCAAAAGGAGTCGCGGTCCGTTATGGGAGGATTCGTCCCAACTCTGCTAGGCGCATTGTATATACATATTTGTGTAAAAACGCTACTGTACCATATTTTACCTAGTTTATTTACTTGAACTTTTCAACTGTTTCATTTATTTTTAAACAAACCTGCGCTCATCTCGGCATCTACGCTTTTATTGAAATACATGTCATCATCTCCCGCACATTAATCACCCAGTGGAAACAGTTTGCGGGAGCTAAATTGATTTCATGCATTTTATTAAGTGTCTAGCTGAGCGGACCAATGTTGCTTCAGTAAAATCTAAAATGTAAAGAGCTGCCCCTACGTCTCATCGGCCGACGTAAATATATAAAATATCTAAAAAACAAATAAATAAAATACATGAACCCTAGGAAAAAATTGTTTGCGCAATATAAAACACTTATTGCTCATTTGTACTTTATTAAAATTCGTTTAGAATAAAGAGTTCTGAATAGCCCCCGTATTTCCAGTTTAAGTATCTGCTTACATGCCCGAGCGCTTCCGTCCCCCTTAAACTTATGGGACAGCCCGATTTGTTGTCGGAAGGTTTGTGATCTACGATTTTTAAAATGGCCGACTGCCAGTGCTTTTACTTCTGGTAGTTAATATACTTTGGAGAAAGGTTCCACCAAGATATACTACCAATGGAGCAACGCTACCAAGGCAGATGGTATTTCATGGGATCCAGCAATGATGAGGGATTACTGTTGGTTTTTTATGAGAGAAAGAGGTCAGTCAGCATTTGCAAAAAAGTTATCTACAAACGTCTTACTGTAAATGTATTTCTGTGGGTGGGTCCAGACTTGAACATTTTAGCCCGAACGAACTGAACGCGCAGAGCAAAATTCGCTAAGTTTGGACCTGTCTCCGAGCCGAACTGAACGCGTCAAACCTTTTCCGGGACTTGTCGGTAAATCGGAATTGCTCAAAAGGATTTATTGCTTGCCGAATTATTCAGTTGACGGGAAGAAGTAAAGGTCGTACTGTTCGCAGCATTTGGGTCGTTTGCGCCGGTAAAGCTACAAGAAAAGTTTATTAATAATTTCTGCATACTTATTCGTACACAATAAAATGGAGTGGGATAGGGAAAAGTGTTTAGAACTAATAGACAATTATGAGAGATATCCTGTGTTGTGGAATCCTTAACATGGGCTTTATTATAATAAAATTAAAAAGCATGACGCCTGGGTGAGCATTGGTGAAATTATGCAGTGTGGTAGTGAAGAGGTAAAAAAGAAAATGGATAGTATTTTAGCAAGTTTCAAGCGTGAAAAGCCAAAGGAAAGAAAACTATTGGTACCGGTAAAGGTAAATTATACAAGTGCTCAAATAAATAATTAATATTGTAAAAGCAATTTATTTTGTAAGTAGGCAAGAAATTTATATATCCAAATGGTTTGCGTTCTCTCGAATGGCCTTTTTATTAGATAGAGATGAGCCAACACAAACAGTAAGTTCTCTTAAGGTAAGCGTATTTTATTTGTAAGTAAGTAGAAAGAAAAGAATTATAAAAATAGAAACAACATTTAAATACCACATTTAATTATTAAAGAAGAAAGTTGCGAAGTGATCCCGCACTTCTTTTGCGTCCATTGATGTTTTACGTGGTATTTGCCTGATGGCTATAAATGATGACAGATCATTGTTGTTGTTATTTCTCCAGTTGCCAGGAATTACATTTCCCGTACTATCTTCTTGGTCAAATGTTCCAGGGGGCGTATAGGTATTTCTAGACGTGACTTTTCGTAGAAAATTATGAAGGCATACTGTTGTCATAACTGCGCATTGCGCCTTCTGTGGTTCTAATAGTATTGGTTTTCCTAAAACTCGAAAAACTGCAGAAACAATACCGAAAACATTCTCCACAACTCTTCTTGTGCGACTTAGGTGATAGTTGAATTTTCTTTGCATCTTACCCTTTTCGTGTATCCCCGAGTATGGTTTCATTATGCTATTTTTCAAGGGAAATGCTTCATTTGCAACAAAAACATACGGCATATTTGTGTCTATTACGGGCAGGAACTCGGTTGCAGGAAGATATCCTACCATGGCAACCAATGTCCACAAAAATGAAATTATATGCAGCATCCACAACTGCAAGTAATACAATACTAAAATTCGATTTATAATTATAATATTCGCTTCCACTTGTTATTATGATATGTTTCCCATCCATGGAACCCAGACAATGTGGAAATTGCCATTGATCATAAAAATTCTTGGAAATGTGAAGCCTTTCTTCAGCAGTTAATGGAATCTGAAATTAAATAGAAAACATATGGTGAAGGATTACATACATTATATACAAGGGTCACATTAAAAATTCAAAATATTCCTTAAGTAGATATTTAATTAAAAAAATTCGATTATATAGAAATATAGACATTGTTATACCGAATGAAGTATAACATTTTTATTACCTTTTAGGGAAGTATTGTAATTGTGTAAAAACTACCTTCCAAGGTTTTACAGATCTTTACGTTTTAGGGTCCTTAGATGGTAAAAAACATGTTTTCTCAAATCAGTCCCGCGGTTTGCCGGACTCTTCGTGGCATAGCTAACAATCTACTTATACGATTGACTATAAATTTCCGACAAGAATTAGGGCCATTCGATATTAATTAATATTATTTAAAAAATCAGATGGAAAAACTACTTAATTAATTAAAATTAAATACGCATTAAGGGTGAGTAGAGGGGATTGGGAAGGTTAGTCTCGCTCCCCCCACCACTTTTTTCATTGGTCTCCCACTTCCCGCGCCTGTCCCTGCCACGCCTATTTGACTCTGCTTGATTCTGATTGGTCTTCCCCACTCTTACGTGTGCATCCGGAGGGAGATGTTTTATTTAAGTGCTAGCAGCCAACCCAACAGATCAATTCATTTTCTTCTCTTAAATTTAGTCAGATGGGTTCGTTGAATACAGTACCTACCGAAGATATTATTGAACGTGTTGGTGAAGTTATTTGTTTAGCGCTAACGGCGCCATTGAGGAACATTCCGGTGGATGATCTAAAATATATTCCTCTTAATTACTTAAGAAGATTTGTAGAGTCAGTGGACTTGTTACAAATTTGGGAAAAGCTACCAGAACGCTATAGACGTGACAAGAAATTACAGTTAAACTTACCGTGTTATACTCATCATAACCAAGAGGGTGACTGTATAGATGGACCACCGCGATCTATAAAAAGGTGTTGTGGTCATGTGCAAGTTAGTGAAAGCTGTTAAAAAGTTAAGTAAAGAATTCTACTTGTTATCATTTTCTTATTGTCAGGATTCTATGCAAAGCAGACCACAATGGTGTCATTATTACGAGAAACTATCGAATGAATATGCGAGTGCTGCATCTCCATGTGACAAATATTGTGAAACATTAGATTTAATACAACTTATCCATGACATAAGGGGATTGGGATTTGGTTATCATCTTCTTAAATTGAAAAAATATATTCAAGATCCCGTTCTAGTGAAAGACATCTTAAAAGAGGAAGAACTTTTAGTGTAATTATGGAGGAAGTTTTTAGAGAAATGTATGAAGAATTCATAATGTCTAAAGCTTGCTCTGAGTTTTATGCGTTTGACGGACAAAGCAGTGAAGCTCAAAACATTACTGTTTATTTGCACTATATGGAACATGCAGAATTATGTGAACTAGCTGCTAAGGCATGTATAGATTTTCTTAAAAATAAAAATGAAAGAAAATTTATACATGATTTAAAACAATTAGAGTTAAGCGAACATATGTTATGTATAAGGAAATATTTAACCCATAAAACAAATATATTTTAAAACTAATCGTTTTATTTCATAAAAAAATAGTTATACAAATGAAAAACATTTGCTAATGCACAAAAACATGGATTTTTCTGATGATAAAAGCAGCATGGTTCCAATTTCAGTAAAGCTGGCTGTTCATCAAATTCAATAACTGGTTTTTGAGAATATTTTCTGACAAACTGCGCCTTTTCTTCACCCTTAACATAGATAAAGTCGACTTTTTTGGTTAAATTTCTGATAACATCTCGACATCTATGATAAGGAGTAAATCCTTCATCCCAATCGATACAATGAATATTGTTCATTAGCCAAATAGCGTTGCTGTATAGTTTTGATGGTAAATGATTCATAGGAAAGGGCGCTTTAAATATGTGGTGGCTGATTTTAAACCCATCGTATACTGCCAATTTTTTAACAATTAACTAATTGTTCTCCACTTTAAATTCTTGTATATCTACAATTACTTTCATATCTTTAAATATTGAAATTTTTTTACCATTTCAAATTTTAATTGGTATTCTCTATCTGTTTCTTTAACTCTTGTAATTTGTGTTGAGAAATGATTAACCGATGCATATAATCCATAATGAAAGAAATTTCTTTGTGTCATGCTATAAATATTAAAACTGACGCATGCGTATTAAAGTTGTTTAACTATTTTTGTTAGAGGATTATAGCTAAATATTTTATCGTGGAGGATGAGACAATAAACAGAGGTATTTTTTTGAATATTTTCATTTGTTTCAAATTCAACCCTTATAACTACAGAACCACTTTGAAGCGATTCCTTCTGATGAGAGCAATCAATGTGTGAAATAGGGGAAGTTGTCTTAAATTTTTCAGGCGCAAAAATTGGTTCACTTGTCAATCCATAGTAAGAATTTCTAAAATTGGCAAACATTTCATATAGAGCAGAAAATTTGTTGTCTTTAAAATTTAGATATAAAACATGATATCTCAGAAAACATTGATCCTACGGAATCTCAGCTGAGGATTGTCAAAGTAAAAGCTGTTAACAATGGTGGGGTATTGATTGGGTGTAAAAGTCTGGAGGAAAATGCTCGTTTTAGACAACTTGCTGAGCAAAAGCTTGCGAACTCTTATGACATCAAAGAGCTGCGTGGAGTGAATCCGAGGGTGCGCATGGTGAGCTTTACAGATGCTTATGATAAGGATGACTTGCTTGCTGTTATAAAAAAATTGAACTCTGATATATTTTTTAATAATTCATCTTGCCATATTGTACAAATTAGTAAAACGAAAAAAAATTCAAATATTTTTCAGGCTATGCTACAGATGGATCGCCTCACATATGATCGAATTATGAGGGTCGACAATGTATTTGTAGGTTATGATGCGTGTACTGTTTATGATGGAGTCCAAGTTTCGAGGTGCTATAACTGCAATGAATTTAATCATTCTTCAAAAAATTGCTCAAAGAACGTTTCTTGTCCGAGATGCAGCGAAGAGTATTCTTTAAATGAATGTACGTCAGATATCTTAAAATGTTCTAACTGTTGTAAATTGAATCGGGAAAATAGCGACAACACTGTAAAATCAAACCACGCTGCTTGGGATGTTAGTAAATGCTTAGCATACCAGGCCGCGTGCTCTAAACTAAGAACGAATATCCTAAGCCAATAGCAATTATCGACTATTCCCACCTATAGTTCCTTATCACAGTTGCACGTGTCTGACTGTTCTAATACTAATGCGAATGATGCCAGAAAGAATATTTCAGTCTACTATCAGAACGTAAGAGGTCTTCGTAGTAAAACGCACGAATTTTTGCAAGGCGTCATGAGTTGTGATTTTGATTTGATTGCGATAACTGAAACATGGCTCGACTCTTCAGTATACAGTAGTGAACTGTTTTCAAATAATTTTCAAGTCTTTCGTGCGGATAGAAATTTTGCGGCTTTG
Organism: Kuschelorhynchus macadamiae; assembly: GCA_030620095.1. Classification (NCBI taxonomy): domain Eukaryota; kingdom Metazoa; phylum Arthropoda; class Insecta; order Coleoptera; family Curculionidae; genus Kuschelorhynchus; species Kuschelorhynchus macadamiae. Next base: position 144,355 of record JAUTXW010001698.1, on the reverse strand, counting down.
AATAAATCCAAAGGAGGAGGCGTTTTGTTGGCGGTGAATCGTAATTTTAATTGCACTATTTTAGACTTTCAAAACTATAATTTTAATTTTTCTCCTAATATAGATTTTTTAGGTATCAAAATGGCTTTTGCCCATTGTACGGTTTTTGTATTCATCCTATATATTCCGCCTCCGGTTTTACAAAACGATCTTGAAAATCTGTTTGATTTTTTTGTCACTTTGGACTATATCTACGGTAAAAATATATACATTATAGGAGATTTTAACTTACCAGATAATGAGGGTTTTTTAAGCGGAAACTCTCAACGAAATAGTAACTGCATAAGTTTGTTAAAACATTTTATGGAATTCTTTAATCTCGAGCAGTATAACTTTATTAAAAATAACAATCAAAGGATTCTGGATCTTATTCTGACGAATAGCAACTCTAATTGTGACGTAGAGCGATCACTTGATATTCTTATCAAAGAAGATATTCACCATCCTGCTTTAATGATTTCCTTTAAAAGACCAAACTTAAATAATTTTAAAAACTCTATAAACTTAAATATGAATAATCTATACAATTTTCGTAAAGCTGATTTCAACTTGCTTTCTTCAACTCATTTCTTCAGCAGGACTGGTCCTTGCTGAAAAATCAGACAACGGTGGAAAATGCCTGTAATACTTTTTATAACTTAATATACTCCATATTTGACCTAGCAGTTCCCCGTTATCGCCATTCGTCAAATAGAAGAAATCATCCTTGGTTCACTTCAGAAATTATTAAAAATATAAAAACTAAAGATAAATTGCATAAAAAGTACAAAAAATATGGCAGCATACAGGATTTCGAAAGATTTCAGACTCTGAGATCAAAAATCAAAACTGATATAAGTATAGCATATAAAAAATATATTCAAAAAATGGAGACGGATATCAAAAAAGATCCCAAACGCTTTTGGAATTTTGTCAAAGGCCGGAGAGAGATAACAAGCATTCCAAACAGTATGCACTTTGATGGTCAGAATCTAGATAATCCACCCGATATTTTGAATTCATTTACTTCATTTTTTAAGCAATCTTATTCAATTTCTAACCATATCCAAATTTCAAATAATTCATTCTCGGGTAGTGATCAAAATATAAACACATCTACAGTTAGTGAACGGGATATTATTTGTGCTATTAAAAAACTTAAACCTAAATACACTGCCGGACCAGACCTTATTTCAGCATTTTTAATACGTGACTGTCGATTTGTGTTAATAAAACTTCTTCAAATCCTATTTAACATGTGCATTGAACAACAGACATTACCAAATATATGGAAAAAGTCGAAAGTATGTCCAGCCTTTAAGAAGGATGATAAATCAGACATTCAAAATTATAAACCTGTTTCCATCATATGCAACTTCTCAAAAGTCTTTGAGTTCATATTGCACGACATCATTTTTCCGTTGGTGCAAAAAAAATTGTTCCTGAACAGCATGGTTTCTTTAAAAATCGTTCCACAACTACCAACCTGGCCCTTATAACACAATACATTGCGGACTCGATTGATGAGGGTCTGCAATCTGATGTAATATATTTAGACTTCTCCAAAGCATTTGACAAATTAAATCATGACTTGTTAATTAATAAACTTTCAAATATCGGATTCTCGGATTCCCTATTACGGCTCTTTACATGTTACCTTTCAAATCGCACACAATATGTGGCTATAAATGGTTTTCAATCGGAGAACTATATAGCATGTTCGGGGGTACCGCAGGGTTCCGTTTTAGGACCCTTGCTGTTTAACATTTTTATTAACGATATTGGTGATTCTCTGGATATTGGTTATTTACTCTACGCTGATGACATCAAACTGTTCGCTAACATTAAGTCTATGGAGGACTGCTTAAAAATCCAACAAAATTTACAGCATATTATTGACTGGTGCCAGGGAAATTGTCTACAGCTAAATATTGGAAAATGCAAGGTTATGTCGTTTACTACAAAGTCAGAACCGATTATTTTTAACTATAACTGCAATGGTGAAATTGTAGGCCGATCCAAGGAGTTCTGTGATCGGGAGTTACATTCGATCAAAAATTATCATTTACCTCACATTACAGCGCTATTAGGTCAGATTCTTCTAAAATGTTAGGGTTTATAGTTCGTACTACTAAAGAGTTTAGCCAAGTGGAAGCCATAAAGCTGCTGTACTATAGTTATGTCCGATCCAAACTTGAATATGCGGCAGTTGTATGGTCTCCGGGATATAATATACATGTGTCTGGTATTGAAAGTATACAGCGAAAATTTGTAAAATATCTAAGCTTTAAACAAGACGGTCGCTATCCCGCTCAAGGATGTCCACAAGAAGAGCTTTTAGAAAAATTTTCACTGACGAACTTAAAAACCAGACGAGATAACCTGCAAATGATATTTTTGTATAAGCTATTAAATAATCAGATAAACTGCCCCTGTTTACTTTCTAAAATAAATTTGAACGTGCCTCGTTTAAGTTCACGCACAAGCAGTGCTTTTTACTTGCCGACTCCTCGTACAAACATCTTAAAATTTTCGCCTATTTATACAACGTGCGATAACTTTAACAAAAAAACTAATTTTAATCTTTTTTCTAATAGTTTAGAATCATATAAGAAAAATTTACGACGCTAAACCGTTTTGCTAATTTAAAACTTAATCAAATATCAGAATTTGGAAAATAATTACTGTTATTATTAGTTATAAGCTTCTTTTTATGTGTAAAATGTAATTTTTTAGTAGGCTTGAATATGTAGTTTTTCACTGTCTTGTAATTGGGATCTTCCTGTAAGACAGTTAACTGTAAATAAATAAATAAATAAATAAATATGGATATCTCTTAGAATTTAAAAAAATTTTTATGTTTGTTAGGTCAACGTTATCAAATTGACTCATGTCCTTTTTTAATTTTTCTTTTCGATCTACTTGGAAGACAATAACAGCATGACGGGGCGTCTCCAGTTTACTAGTTGTTTTTACCGGCCATGTATGACGTGTTGCTTCAGGTAATTCGGACTATTCAACACATACATAGCTTCGAAATCCTAACAATATTTCCTTGTTTGTTTCTAATATTTTCGTTAAGGCAAGTTGTTGAGGAATATCTACCTCGATATGTGGCACTTTCCAATACAATTTTTCAATCGTGACTTTTGGAGTAGGAAATTCTAATGTTTTGGGTTCCGTGTCATCTATAAAGAGCACAGCATCTAAATCATTACTTGCTCTGATGAGTACTAATTCTTGCTTCATATTTAAAATCATTTTTTTATAATCCTCGAAGAATCCAAGTAGCAACTTTAGGGGTATCGATACATTAAATTTACCTTTATCATCTACCAAAATTCTGTCTGCTTCATTTCTGTTGGGAAACCACCCAGCATTGTGAAGCTTTACGCTTTCATTGTTATTGAAAGATAAATATCCTTTGAGTGTTGATGTTAAACCAACATTTCTTACAGAGTCTACAGTTACTCCATTTAATTCATAACGTATTTCCCGAAACAAAAACGCAATGCCATTGTTGACAAATCTTATTTTTTTTGTATATTTTCCTTCTTGATTAGCGAGATTTCCTTCTATACATAGAATACTTTCTGAAGGTAATGTGTATGTGTCTAATTCTTGGATTGGAATACGTATTTCATCATTATAATCAAATTACAGAGTTGTCAACATATAGACTTTCATTAACGTTTAAAATATCCATTATTTAAAACTTTAAAACCCAACGATTTCAGAAACTGATGGTTTTTTTGTTGTTAACCGTTTGATGTTTTTGGAACTACTAGCTTTGTGGTTAGGTTTTTCTTTTTTATAAGATTTACTTACGGTAATAGGTTGAAATTTAGATACAAATGGTCTATTATATCTAATAACCATTGTTGTTAGTTTTTAAATGTAATCTTACGGTAATGGTTTCGTTTCTGAAATTTATAAGGTGACCGTCTTGATCAATTATTTTTACAGTAATGTTGTTGATTGTTTGAACGCTAATTGGAAAGTATAATATAGGTAATGGTGATTCCACTATTTTATACCCTGGTGGTACCGTTCGAAAAAATTGGTGAATGATGTGAACTGGTTTGCCATTGTTAAATGAACCTACACAAATGTTACAATCAATACAAATAGCATTAACCTTAGAAATATTTACAACATTGTCAGATTCACTCCATTCGTGAGGCTTAATTTTCCGTTTATTAAAAACTAAAAGGTTTCCTATTGAATCATCTTTTGTAAAATCAATTTCTTTACAGCATTTAATACTGCATTTTAGGGTATTGAGATTTGTCGTTAATCTAAACGAAGAGGGTTCTATAATACAAATTTCATGCAGTTTGTTATTTATCAATGTACTTAAGTCTTTTATGTCATAAGTTCCACCCGGAATAACAATCACTTTACCATCTACGTAAATTTTATTGTTTCCATCCTCTATATTAGGGATACTCATAAATGACTCAAAATCAGCTAAACCTAATAAATATTGCTTTTCGTCATCCAAATAGATGGGAGGATTAAAATCAGATGATAAAATAGAAGAATTCCCTGTAAGCGTAAATGTTGTAGACATTCTGTTAATTTTTAAGAAATGCCGTAATAGTTTATTTCATGTGGTTATATAGAATACTAAGAGCTAGCGGTCCACAATTATGGTTATTAAATTTTTGTTTGACCTCATAGGTGCAATATATATTTACACCCTTACTTGTATTAAAATATTGGATCAACTCAAGAGGTGGTTTGAGATTACCATAACTATCAAAATACACGACATCTTTTTGCTTTTTTATGTAAGCTACCCAATGAGAACCATCATTTTTTTCACTGTCCAAATTAACAATACCAGTTTCTTTTTGTCTAATTTTTCGCGGGAGATTATCACGCATAAAAACACCTCTAAAGTTAGGTATCTCTAAAATGTTTGCATATTTCATTATATCAATGTTGGTTAAAGCTCTTTGGGAAAATTTATTTGAGCTTTTTTTTTATGTTTTTTTTACAGAGCCCCCTTTATAGGGCTTAATGAACAATCCTTTTCCTTTTCTATATGGCTTTACAAATAGACCTTTTCAGGCTGCAACGTTTTCCATAGCTTTGTTATGACGTTGAGTTTCTTCAAGTAATTGTCTTGATGCTTTTACATCATTAACAGCTTTAGCAATTCCGGCTGCATCACCTCCCAATGCACCGAGGGCACCCAAAATTGGAAGCAAAAGAGGTAAAAATCCACCAATTTTTTTTGGAGTTTTTATAATGCGTTTTTTTATCCTGAGTTTTCGTTTGGATGTCTTAACACCCATACCAAACTTTTTTTCCTTTCATAATTCCTGTAACCATCAAAGCTGCAGTTTTTTCACCCAGCGATGAATCCTTAGCCTTTATTCTTTGCCAAGCCTTATCTGCTAGAATCTTATCTGCTTCGTGTCTGTTTAATAAATCGTTAGATTGCGAGTACGCTATGTCATGATCTTTACAAGCATCGTCTAAAGGATTTATGCCACTATCCCCTCTACTTAATACTTTTTTCCAACTTTGTTCCCGGACCGCAATAGTTATAACCAGGAATGTGTAGTTCAACAGGTAGACTATTAATAAGTTTATTTACTAAACCCGTACCTTTCTTCTTGCTCTTCTTATTGGATGTAATCGAGTAAGGGTTGTGTATGATCATTTTATAGTTTTTGTAAACTGAGTCGATAGAGCTGCTCGTCTTCTATAAATAGTAAAACGGGCAGCAAATTCACTTGGCTGTTTTTTTTTATAAATACATATTATTTAGAATGTTATGTCAGTTATTGTTGACGATGTGGATTGAAAAGCAAGCTTTTTCTTTACCTATTAAAAACCATGATGAAAAAATCTTAAACAGACCATTTAGAAAACATGGCGATTTCTTTGGTGGAGAATCAAAGAGATGTCTTGTTGTAGAGGTTGGCAAAACGAACTCCATTCTCACATTACTTGAACATCCAAACGGAATAAGATTCTAAAATATTTATTTATACTCAAAATCGTTACATCAACCCAAGTATGAGTATTTAAGAAATTTGCTAAAACCTATTAAAGAGATTGGTTATTTTGAATATGACAATGATGAAAATATTATATCCCCTCACGATATTAAACCAAATTCAGTTATTATATTTGATGACATTCCATGTCAGAATCAAACTGTTATAAGGAACTGTTTTACATTTGAGAAACATAAAAATACGGATTGCTTTTTCATTTTTCAAGGTTATTCATCAATTCTCAAGAGGCTTATACGTGAAAATGCAAATCTCTTAATTTTATTTAAACAGGACCTAACTAGTTTAAAACACATATATAATGACCATTGCATGATGGATATGACATTTGAGAAATTTAAAGCTCTCTGTGAACACTGTTGGAAAGAAGACTATGGTTTCGTTGTAATCGATAAGGACTGTCCCTTAAATTCTGGCAGATATAGAAGCAGGTTCGATTCATTCATACACTTATAAACATGGATAAACGACTAGCAAGAGAGTTAGTTCAATCAAGAAGAGCAGTAAAACAAAAATATCAAGCATTAAAGTCAGAAGCCTCAACGACTCAAAGCCAATTAGAGAAAACATATCAACCGATAACACAACCACTACAGCAATTAATTTCAAATATTGCAAAAACGGAACCAACTGACATAAAAGAAGAACCTCATGCTTTTAAGGAATTTTATAGTACTTCTACTCCAACAAGGACAGCTAAGAGAAAAACCGGGAAAACTACCGTTTTACCCACTGAGTTACCATAATTTTTTGATAGGAGTATTGCATCGACTAGTAATTTCCCTACCATTCAAGAAACAAGAAAAGTAGCTCAAACTACACCCCCATCGGGTAATAGTACTGTAAAGAATTTAAATATCTCTGATATTTTAGAGCAAACCAGTTGAAATTATTAATAAAAATATAAAAGTTGAGGGTGTAACCTACAAAGGCACTCCAGGTTTATATGAACTACTTTTTAAAAAAAAAACCTATTAGTTACAAGAAAGAAGACTTAGATCAGTATATGGACATTCTATCAAGAACTAATGCATATCGCAGAAATCACGACCGTAATGAGCAAGTTCAAGGTAACGGTTCAGTCAAATATGTAATTATTATAGGACCGTACTTACAAACCAAAGGGGTAACGAAAACGAAAAATATTAAAACACCTGCAAAAAATCTCATAGAAGCATTTAGTAGACCTAAGGCTCCATATAGGCAAACAAGGCAGAAACTGGGAATGGGGATATTGAAACTTAACAAAACAGATACGGACTATGTATATTGGGACAACATCAACGAACTTGTTGATAGACTTAGACTTTTAATGGCTTCTCGGGTTGCCGGGCATACTGCACATAATAATGAAATAATCTCAATTATTGAAGAACTACGACAAGCCAAAGTAATTCTATAAATAAAAGTTTTTGAAGTAAAAACCAACAGTTGCATATTATATATTGTGTATGTCGGTAAATAAATTTGGAACTCATATCCTAAATGCCAATGAAGACTTATATTACTTTTGCATCCTTCCCATGGTTCTTGGACATTCGACAAAATCAATTAATCTACCGAATGGTGAAACAAGACGTTGTTTTACTATTAGCGGCGATGAAACTACTTTAGCGTTTCCATTTCCAGAAGCAGAAGTGATAAAAGTTCACTGTAGTAAAGACATAGATTTTATCATAAATAACAATATATTTAGTTCGGTTGAACTATTAGGTCATAAACTCGGTAACGGTGATAATATTTCTGTTGTAAGATCTCTTAAATATTCTGCATCACCTGGAGTGTTATGCGCAGAATTGGTTCTAAAGTGTAAGACTGAAAATGAATAAAATTAAGGAGGATGTCGTTAATGAATTAGATAGACCCGCTAGAAGAAATTTTAAAAGAAGAAGAGTAATCGTAAAAGGGCTTAATGATTTGTTTCAAGCAGATTTAGTTGAAATGCAACCTTACTCAAAATTTAATAGAAGATATAGATATATATTAGTGGTAATCAATACTTTTTCAAAATTCGTTTGGGCACTACCTATTAAAACAAAAACTGGTAAAGAGGTGGCTGCAGCAATGAAAAAAATTCTCAAAGACTTAAAAGAAGCCCCTAAACACCTGCAAGGCGTTCCAAAAAATATACAAGCAGATAAAAGAACAGAATTTTATTCCAAAGATTTTCAGAAGCTAATGGAACAGTTTAAAATCAATCACTATAGTACTTTTTCTAATTTGAAAGCAAGTATCTTTGAGCGAGTGAACTGAACATAAAATAATAAAATGTGGAAAAAGTTTAGTCTTCAAGGAAATTATAAATGGTTGGATATATTGCCTGATATTGTTAGTGTGTACAATAATACAGTACACTCTACAATTGATAAAAAACCTAATGCTGTTAATAAGGTAAATGAAAAAAATATATTGAAATCATCATTTACTCATATGAAAACAGTTGATCCTGATTTAAAAAAAATTAAAGTTGGTGACTTTGTTCGTATAAGCAAACACAGAGAATTTTTTTCTAAAGGGTACACACCCAACTGGTCAAATGAAATTTTTAGAATAAAAAAGTTACAACTTACAAATCCTGCAACCTATTTACTTGAAGATGAAAACAAATCAGAAATTCAAGGAGGCTTTTACGGAAAAGAATTACAAAAAGTTAGACATTCAGACATATACTTAATGGAAAAAGTAATAAGAAGAAAAGGAAATAAGGTGTTAGTTAAATGGTTGGGATTAGACAAAACACATAACTCATGGATATTAAAAAAGGATATTTTGTAAAATATTCGTCAATAAAACACATTTTTTATATTAATATTGTTTTATTTTATAATCCTATTTAACATATTATTTAAAACAGGTTTTAAAATAATTTCACATAATTCAATTCGTCTTTTAAAGTGTTGTTGGTCTACAAACTCTTGAGGCGACATACGGGATTTTCTATATGCAAACGTCCATGCATGCATCGTATGAAGTTGATTTTTAGTTTCATCAAAACTTACTGATTTCTTCATAATATTTTCTTTTTCTTAATTTTTGTTCGAGCTGGATTGGATGAATTAGTAATAATTCCAGCATGGTACAAACATTCTCACTATTGGGGTTTTCACTTGGCGAGAGAGTATCATATAGATCAAAATACAAGAGTTCTAACCACACTACACCACAACTTGTTACGTTCTGGACGCGCGTTTCGCTAACCAAGTTAGCATCATCAGCAGATGATAAAAACAGTTTATATCATCTGCTGATGATGCTAACTTGGTTAGCGAAACGCGCGTCCAGAACGTAACAAGTTGTGGTGTAGTGTGGTTAGAACTCTTGTATTTTGATCTATCTTCCACCACAGGTTCCAGTGTTAGGACAGAGTATCATATACTTTTTGAAGACAAATGGTTTCGGGAAACAGACTGTTCTTAAAAATGTCGAAGTAACTGTTAAATTGCTGTTTTTGTAAAATATTTAATCTGTATTCGATTAAAGGTATTTGTTCCCATAATCTGCACACAGTTTCATTCAGTCATTTCAAACAGACGTAATCATCATGTTTTTTAATCCTCACTATTGGCATTTCACCAAATTTCTCAAAAAGAATGGACATATTTTTCAAAAACATAGTTTCTTGAAAGGCGTTTGATGAGAAAAAGTAATTTGTTATAACATCCTGATATTTTAGTAGGTCTTTCCAATCATCCTTACTTAGAACAATAGATTGGTTCTTGTTTCCACCAAATTCAACACATGGCGTAAAATCACTTTCTAAACACAAACCAATATTCACAAACTTTGATTTGGATTTATTTAAAGGGTACTGTTTAGAATTTACTATGGTTTGTTTTTTGATAGAATGTATAGATGTTTTAAACACATTGGACGTTACTCTCTGAGGGCTGAACATTATGAGACCGTAGAATATATATATAGAAACTAACTAAATAATGATTTGCGGCACATTTTTATAATCTACTACTGTCCCCTCCACTTAAATGGAGGAGGGAGATTACTTAACGTTGGAGGAGATAAAAATTAAACTACAAAAAATCAAATACTAAAACTTGTAATTCAGGTTTTCAAATACATTACAAAAGCAACGTAAGATGAAATAATTGATATTAAAGTCAGAAACAATAATATTATATAAAAATATACATAATTATGTTTTTTATGAACAAATTCTATCCATTCTGAATAAATGACAGGCTTTTTATCAAAGAAATATTTAATCTTCATATAATTATTAACACTTAAATCATTTTCTGAAATATTATAGGTAAACAAATGTGAGTTTCCATCTATGTAAATCATTCTTATTTGCTTATAACAATCAGTTTCATTTTTATTCTTATTGATGCACACGTCGGCTCTAATTGTGTTAGGAATATGATTAACATATAGTATTCTGCCAACAAGGGAGACTAACACGACTAATGAAGTAGCAGTCATTGTTCTAAAGCAACTAAATAATACTGTTTGTAACAACATTTTATATATTCACACAAATTAGTGAAACAGATCAATGAAACAAATTTAATAAAACTTGACAACTTTAACTTCCTTTTCCAATTTCAAAACCGAATAACAATTGTGTATCAAAACCACTTTTATTGCGAGTCTCTTCTAAACATCGTCTTTTAGATTTGGGTTCTTGTTCAGATTTTAAAACATAAATTTTTAATCATTGATTCTATATGGACAATATCTTTGTGACCCCATGCTAAAGTTTTTGTGGTATTTGAAAGACGATATCTTTTATCGTCATGACTTGTCTAGGCTAGTTTGTTTATCAAATTCGTATAAATAGTGTGTAGATGTGACTTAAAAACATACATTGTGCAGTATACTTTTTGACCTTTTCCACAACATCTTTATAATCTGATAAGTTTAATTGTTTTTGTACGGCCGATATACGAATACCTTTTGCCTTTTTATCTAAACTATCTTTGGTTTTTGCACAGTATGCCTTAGCACCGGTACCAAAAAAACTTTCTAAAGGTACACCTTTATATTCATCCTTAAATTTACCAACCACTGATGTGGATATCGGCATATTATGAATATTTGGTTCAGGATAGTTAGAGGTGTCAAATTGATCCAGATTTTGCTTCATATCTTCATAAAAATTTTCCGTTTCAATTTTTAGTATTAAAGAATTAGTATCAGTGTACAATAAACTAACATTATCTCCATATTTTAATTTTAAATATCCGTAATAAAAATCATACATTACAGTTTTTGCAATATCCAATATACTCATTTCAACATAAATGGACTTATTATATTCGATACATATCTTTTGAAGTTGAATAGCTACTAGATTTTCTGAAATTTTTTTAAAATCTTTAAATTGAGATTTTGCAATTAATTTCTCAGCACTTAATTTGTTTCACTCTCTCTGCCATTGAGTTACTAGCTTAATATCTACTCGGTTATCGACATTCTCCATAGTTTTACCAAAAATACTGTTATTTGCCAATTTGTACGAATTTTTTTCCAATTTGTTTTTTGAAGCATTTCGTAAATTAGTATTGAAATCAATATATTTAGCTAACCATGGCGATTGTGTAAAGTTAATTTCTCTGTGTATTTTAAGAAGTTTAAGCCCAAATTTTAAGCTTTGCTTCAAAGCACGATAATGAAGAACATAATTGTACTTATTGTTTAAATTGGGAATTAGTTTAGAATATTTGGAAATTGGTGGCTTAAATTGTTCGGGACAGAGCGGGAAGTCGTTACGGCTTTCATGTAAATTCTGAGGATATTCTAAGTCAACTTCAAATACATAGCCCGTAGATGATGTATCTGAAATATTTAAAATATTAAGTTCATTAATTTCATCCTCAGACAGCCAAAGTTTTTTTCTGGAAAATACTGTTTCATTGCAAAACCATACAAATTTGTTGCATCTAAATAGGCAATATATTTTGTTGGATACTTAGGATTGAAATTATCAAGAAAAGGATTATTTGCCTCCGATTTTCGAGCTGAACAAGTACTAACTCCCCCCGCGAACCCCTTTTTTGAAGAAATGAAGCATATCTGAATCAGTCAATAATTCCAATTCTACATTTGTAAATTTCATCATAGCATCCCATCACATTGAAGGGCTTGTTACATAGTTCACAGGATCTAACTTATAAGTTTTATAACAAGTATTTCTATAGTTCTGAAAAACATCGCCTAAAAGGAGAACGTCAGATTTTAAATATATATCGGAATATTCATCTATCGTGGAGCAATTGAATACATTCCATACCTCTTTAGCTCTAACGTAATCTTCATTACTAATATTTTCATCAATTAAGTCATTATAAAATTTATCAATAGCGGGCAAAGATTTATCATCCAACTTTTCGTAAGAGTCAATATATGAATAAGGAAAAACTCCTTTTTGCCTAACATATTTAAATTGCTCTGTGTCTGAAAAATGTTTCCTAATTTCAAGACATTGAGTATTATCTAAAATATTAGATAGTGATTCAAGAGATTCTGGTAAAAACTGAAACGAGTCTATAAATCGTAAATTTAAGTAAACTATCTTTTTATTTTTAGAGTCATACGTGTTTACCATAATTTTTTTACTAAAAGAAATATATTTTTCTTTGTTTTGAGCAATAACGCTAATTGATTCATTATTGTTACATAATGACTTAATAAATAGATGTAAATCGTAATTCTTTAGATTATGAAAAATTATTGGAATGTAAGTTTGAGGTATGAAATGTAAATTACAAATAGAATGAGCCGCGCCCCTATAGTCACCGCTAAAATGACAGTGGTCCTTATATTTTTTTAAAATTTCCGTCTGAAAAGGGTTTTTCACATATATAACACACAAATGCATTTTGAAATTCTTTTTGTTGCAAACTAGTTAACTTATTCATGGGCTTTTAATTTCTAAAATAATAGTTATAAAGGTTTTTCACATCAAGTTCAATATATTCAATAAACTTTTCAGCACAATCAGTTCCACGATAAAGTTTTAAGGATGTGAGATTTTTATCAAATGATGATTTAATGTAATAAGCGAACGAATATGGAACATGTTCAACAGTTTTAACTGTATAGGAAGTTGTAGGATCAAGCTTTTCGTTTTCAACGTTTTTTAAATAGCACTCGAAATCAGCATAAATTACAAAAGGTGCTTTATACTGCTTTTGAATATTTTGAAACTTTAATATGTTTTCTGGAATTTGATTTCCAAACTTATCTAAAATAAGTTCATCTGAAGGATATTCAATTCGAACAGATGTGCAATCACATTCTAAGTGTCTTTGTAATTTTGCATAGGTACCAAAATATTGTAAACATCCTTCACACAAATTTTTTCTACATATCTTTTTTGGCAGTTGTTACTTATCTGCTCTAATTTAAGTGGAAAATTAATACCTGTAAAATCAAAGATAGTTTTGAAGTCCGGGTACGAGGAAGTTTTCCTAGGGTCACCTAAAGGTCTACATATTGCTGATACAACGGCATATGCAAAACAGAAATCATCTTCATTCAAAATGTTTACCAAACAACCTCGGAACTCTGGAATTGCAATATAAGAGTCGCCACATAAAGGATGGCACTTGTTGATGTTTACTTCTAAATGGAGAATTTGTTGTAAAATCCAACCTGCAATTTAAAGAAGAAATAATTAGTATTTATTAAGAGAGACTGTTGTAAATAAACATAAATTGAAGCAAAAGCGTTTGAAATGTTAAAATGTTTGCAAGTAATTATTAACTTACCAGAATCTCGTTCATGTAGTTCATTGTTTCACAGTTGCCTTGGTTGTTAGAATTTTGAATAGTTCGTCATAGAGATTATTTAAATCAGTCGTCTCAGTCACGTTATGGAAGGCTGTGTTGAATGATTTAACGGATGTAGACTTCAAAACTGGCGAGTAGTAGATACCAAATAATTCTGCATTTATCTTAACGCATCTATATAATTGCTGTTACTGGCGAATTAATGTTACGACTTCCTCGGAAATTTCTTGCTGAAACTTTTTAAGGTTGACATGTATTTTGGTTGAGTAAACCTTGTATGCAGCAATTCGAGACTTAAAAGCACTTCTAATAAGGTCTATTCTATTTCCATATTTAATAGTACTCTTGCTTTTGTGGACATTTGTTCTTAGATGAGAGTTCCAAGCATTAAAATTAATATCAGCTTTACAGTCTTCGCAATGGCGAGTTGCATTATTCCTGAAGAATTTTTCACCAACTGAAACAAAAAATAATTTTTTTTATTCACTATAATAATTTATATGCAATATAACATAATGAGCGGCGTAGCAAGGTGGGGGAGGGGACTGACCACCTGCCCAGCCCCTGGACGCTTACTGAGTCAAGCAAAAAAGATCATTGAAATAACACAAAACAAATTTTATTGTTTTTCTTATATTTTAATATATCCTAATTCTTAGTAAATAATGTAAATATACTTACTATCGATTAAATACTCATCCGGATTATGATTTGTGTCTCTTTTTAAACATGATTCTTTAATGTGTCTTATGGCATTTCGTCTCTGTGTAAATTCTTTTAGACAGAATGTGCAGAGAAGGGTCATTTTGAATTGGATATTTATAGGTTTAGTTTCTCTTTAAATAAGGAATAGTGGATTTAAATTTAAAAGTTTGCGCTTACGTGTCTTGTATTTTTTTTTTAATTTTTAAAACATTTTTGCATATATTTACCACTAAGATTTACCACCAAAGCAGGGATTTTTCATAAAAATATTACCTAAATTTAAAAGAAGCTCACCCTGTCTATGAATTATTTTTTTTAACAGTTGAGCAAGTAAAATTACTCAAATTTTTACATTCATTCAAATTGAAATAGTTGTTTACCATTGATTTGAACGTCGCACAACCACGTCTTTGTTCTGATTTTGATAAATTTTGCTTTGGTTTTGAATCTAAAAATGTGTTTAATTCACTTCTGTAGGGAGTTTTTAATGAATTGCTGGGTTGGGTTGTAACAACGGCCCCTGATTTTTCGATATCATCGGTTTTGATTTTTTTCATTACATTTGTTTCGTCGTCAGAAGATTCAGAAGCAGAACGTTTTCGTTTGTTCCGAACTTCTTTATATTCGACAATTTCACACGAATTGAGGTGAGGTTTCGGTGGACTATGGTTGCAATTTTGAACAACATTGTACACCTCAACATCACCTACAATTTCGTTACAGGTTTGGTCGAACACCGCTATTGATTTTTGATGGAAATGTAATTTAGGAGCTGGTTGGTATTCCTACCTGAAATTCATTTTCACCCTCAACTCCCTGAAATTCATTTTCACCCTGTTTCCCCTCAACTCCCTGGCTCAAATAAACATCATTGACTAACATTTCAAACTTTTGATTTTCTAAATTAATTTCCTCCTCATCAACAATGAAATATTTTGAGGAGGCCTCTCTAAGACTGTCTAATGATTCATCGACTGGATTAATATCTGAATTAAATTCCCCAAAGCTCGCTGTTTCTTCAAAATTTATTGTTGAAATCAGTTTAGGGTGAACTGCATTATTTTGATTATTAAAAATTGTAACTAAATTGTTTATAATTGTAGCGTTATCGATACCACCAATTTCTGATTGAGTATTATCCATGTTCTCATTACAATATTTTTCTAACGCGAGTAGAGGGGATTGGGGGGTTAGTCTCGCTCCCCCCACCACTTTTTTCATTGGTCTCCCACTTCCCGCGCCTGTCCCTGCCACGCCTACTTGACTCTGCTTGATTCTGATTGGTCTTCCCCACTCTTACGTGTACATCCGGAGGGAGATGTTTTGTTTAAATGTTAGCAGCCAACAGAGCAATTCATTCTTATTGTAGTCTCAGTATTTATTTACAGTAGTCTCAAGTAACGAAGTTAAAAAATATATGTTAATTAAAATGAGTTGTCGCCACGTTGTTTTGCAAGAATCTAGTGATCTACATTTTGAGCAATTGGAAAAAATGTCTTCAATGTACGAAGATGAAATACTATATTTCACGGTTGGAGGAAGAAACATTTTCGATGTTAAACAAGCATGGTTAGCCGATTTAGATAAGAACAATTTTGAAGAGGTTCAAGACGATAGTGAAGATGAGGGGATACATAATTTCTTTGATGCCGGTTGTGGTGAAAAAGGTCTTGTAAATATTAAAAAAATAAGTGCTATTGATGCTGTTGAACCAAATTATCTACGCCGCGAAGTTTGTGTCTTTCAAGATTATGCCGTTATAATGTCTTCGTTTGGTGGTGCTTATAGTTTATGCTTACGATGCTATTATTTGCATGCATTAGAAGCACCCCTTGGCAAACACAGTTTTGTGTCTACATATTACAAAAGAGCAATGGAATGTTGTGAAAAATATTTGCGCTGTACATTGTGCAATGACAATCTTTCTCATTTGAGTGCCCCTGAAACTGGTAGTGTGTAATAAAACTGAAGTGAAAAAAATTGAAAACCATTTAGTGGAAAAAAGTAATTTTGAATCAAGTTAAGCAAAAAAAAAGATACAATACATTTTGAAAAGGATAGAATGATGGGATTATGGTGGAGGACTTGTAAATATATGCAGTAACAAAAAATTACCTAGGAGTTTTTTTTTCTACGCACTATAAAAAAGCAGTAGAATATGCAGTGAAGTGTAAAAAAAAATTAAAAACCATATAGTGGACAAAAGTTATTTTAAAAATAAAATAGAAGAAATCCTCAAGAATATTGTCAAGATATATAACAAAATATAATTAATTTTTGTTTAAACACATAATAAAGAATATTATTATCATACATAATTTTTTTTAGTCACACACACTTCCATATTTGATATGCTCCTTAGTACGTTTTATTAACAATTAAATGCGGACGCAAAAAAAGAAAGAAAATAAAATTTAAGAATATATATTATACATCGAATTAATATTACTAAAAAATATATTTAAAATTACCTTTTGCACTTTGTATTGTATTATAATGGTCATTTACATTTAACACTATGAATTATAGTAGTCTTCTGCTCCTAAAACTAAAAATTATATTTATAATTGAACGGTCTTTTGCACAATCTTTTGGGTTGTTTTCTCTTGGCACACATTGGGATTGACACTAACGGCACAATATCAATTTGAATAGGTCCATTGCTTACCTTTATACCAAATAAAAGTTCTAAATCTTGCAGAAGTCTTAGTACGACCTCATCCACACTTTCTGACCATCCTGATGAAGCTGGTGCTGGGGGTGATGTTTCTGTTTGTGTAAGCTCTGGTGACATCAACTGCTGTTGTCGATGTGGAGTCATGGATACTCCGGCTGAAGTTGTTTCTAGTACCTTGGGGGACATTGGTATTTTGGCAGATGTTCCTGGTTCCTCCTGTGAACACCACATTTTGGGTGATATTGATACTTCTACTGAAGTTGTTAGCTCGTCGGGTACACACCACATTTTTGGGGACATTGGCACTTCAACTGAAGTTGATAGTTCTTCCGGTACACACCACATTTCGGGAGATATTGGTATTATGGCAGAAGCTGTTCCTGGTTCCTCCGGTAACCACCACATTTTGGGGGATATTGGTACTTCTACTGAAGTTGTTGGTTTCTCCGGTATACACCACATTTTTTCGGATATTGGTACTTCAACTGAAGTTGTTAGTTCATTTGGCACACACGACATTTTGATAGAAAACAATCTAGACTGAATCAAATGACAAAGACTGAATATTGCAGTAGAATCACGAAAATATAAAGCACAAAAGAGACACTCCCAAAACGTACAAGTACCACCCTGTCACTTACCAACCAAGAACCACTTCCAAAATTGGAAAAAAAAATATAGTTCACGTCGGGAGGTATTTGACACCAGTTGACCTTGGTACCACGCTGTACCAGCCACCAACCTTGCCAGTGGGCGTGACTTAACAAGAAGAGGTTTTAAGCGGCTTTCGAGTTTACATGTACCGTCAGTTGAAAGTCGTATTTATTGTACGCCAGTTCCTATTGTGATTCTCAGTGTCTGAGGTGAATTCTCTTGTGTAATTGTGTTTTCGTACCTTTTAGACTGCAAATCCCTAGTTATCCTACTCCTAAATTTTATGTTTTGAGTGTTGAAAATTTATCCTACATTGTGTGATCTAGTTTACAGCTTTCTTTCGTTTTGTGTGTTTTGCACGGTTTGATTTTTATTTTTTACCACTATGAATTCTCTAACTGACTTTGATTTTGAATTTCATTTTACCTTATTTGATTTGGAAGAGACTTGCCCAGTCCATGATTTAATGGATTGTCATTTGTGTCAATTAAAACCGGACGCGTTAGAAAAATATTTTGATGAGAACATGGATAATACTCAATCAGAAATTGGTGGTATCGATGACGCTACAATTATAAACAATTTAGTTAAAATTTTTAATAATCAAAATAATGCAGTTCACCCTGAACTGATTTCAACAATAAATTTTGAAGAAATAGCGAGCTTTGGGGAATTTAATTCAGTTATTAATCCAGTCAATGAATCATTAGACAGTCTTAGAGAGACCTCTTCAAAATATTTCACTGTTGATGAGGAGGAAATTAATTTAGAAAATCAAAAGTTTGAAATGTTAGTCAATGATGTTTATTCGAGCCAGGGAGTTGAGGGGAAACAGGATGAAAATGAATTTCAGGGAGTTGAGGGTGAAAATGAATTTCAGGTAGAGCAAAATGTCTACTCACCAATTTCTGTTTCGTCGTCAGAAGATTCAACAGAGACCGTTATTGAGGTTAAAAAAATCAGGGAGGAATACTAACCAGCTCCTAAATTACATTTCAACCAAAAATCAATAGCGGTGTTCGACCAAACCTGTAACGAAATTGTAGGTGATGTTGAGGTGTACAATGTTGTTCAAAATTGCAACCATAGCCCACCGAAACCTCGCCTCAATTCGTGTGAAATTGTCGAATATAAAGAAGTTCAGAACAAACGAAAACGTTCTGCTTCTGAATGTTCTGACGACGAAACAAATGTAATGAAAAAAATCAAAACCGATATCGAAAAATCAGTGGTCGTTGTTACAACCCAACCCAGCTATTCATTAAAAACTCCCTACAGAAGTGAATTAAACGAATTTTTAGATTCAAAACCAAAGCAAAATTTATCAAAATCAGAACAAAGACGTGGTTGTGCGACGTTCAAATCAATGGTAAACAACTATTTCAATTTCAATGAATGTAAAAATTTGAGTAATTTTACTTGCTCAACTGTTAAAAAAATAATTCATAGACAAAGCGAGCTTCTTTTAAATTTAGGTAATATTTTTATGAAAAATCACTGCTTTGGTGGTAAATCTTAGTGGTAAATATATGTAAAAATGTTTTAAAAATTAAAAAAAAAATACTTAAATTTAAATCCACTATTCCTTATTTAAAGAGAAACTAAACCTATAAATATCCAGTTCAAAATGACCCTTCTTTGCACACTCTGTCTAAAAGAATTTACACAGAGACGAAATGCCATAAGACACATTAAAGAATCATGTTTAAAAAGAGACACAAATCATAATCCGGATGAGTATTTAATCGATAATAAGTATATTTACATTATTTACTAAGAAGTAGGATATATTAAAATATAAGAAAAACAATAAAATTTGTTTTGTGTTATTTCAATGATCTTTTTTGCTTGACTTAGTAAGCGTCCAGGGGCAGGGCAGGTGGTCAGTCCCCTCCCCCACCTTGCTACGCCGCTCATTATGTTATATTTCATATAAATTATTATAGTGAATTAAAAAAACTTCATTTTTTGTTTCAGTTGGTGAAAAATTCTTCAGGAATAGTGCAACTCACCATTGCGAAGACTATAAAGCTGATATTAATTTTAATGCTTGGAACTCTCATCTAAGAACAAATGTCCACAAAAGCAAGAGTACTATTAAATATGGAAATGGAATAGACCTTATTAGAAGTGCTTTTAAGTCTCGAATTGCTGCATACAAGGTTTACTCACCCAAAATGCATGTCAACCTTAAAAAGTTTCAGCAAGAAATTTCCGAGAAAGTTAACATTAATTCGCCAGTTATATAGATGCGTTAAGATAAATGCAGAATTATTTGGTATCTACTACTCGCCAGTTTTGAAGTCTACATCCGTTAAATCATTCGACACAGCCTTCCATAACGTGACTGAGACGACTGATTTAAATAATCTCTATGACGAACTATATTCAAAATTCTAACAACCAAGGCAGATGAACTACCTGAACGAGATTCTGGTAAGTTAATAATTACTTGCAAACATTTTAACATTTCAAACGCTATTGCTTCAATTTATGTTTATTTACAACAGTCTCTCTTAATAAATACTAATTATTTTTTCTTTAAATTGCAGGTTGGATTTTACAACAAATTCTCCATTTAGAAGTAAACATCAACAAGTACAATCCTTTATGTGGCGACTCTTATATTCCAATTCCAGAGTTCCGAGGTAGTTTGGTAAACATTTTGAATGAAGATGATTTCTGTTTTGCATATGCCGTTGTATCAGCAATATGTAGACCTTCAGGTGACCCTAGGAAAACTTCCTCGTACCCGGACTTCAGAACTATCTTTGATTTTACAGGTATTAATTTTCCAGTTAAATTAGAGCTGATAAGTAACAACTGCCAAAAAAGAAATGTACAAAAAATTTGTGTGAAGGATGTTTACAATATTTTGGTACCTATGCAAAATTACAAAGACACTTAGAATATGATTGCACATCTGTTCGAATTGAATATCCTTCAGATGAACTTATTTTAGATAAGTTTGGAAATCAAATTCCAGAAAACATATTAAAGTTTCAAAATATTCAAAAGCAGTATAAAGCACCTTTTGTAATTTATGCTGATTTCGAGTGCTATTTAAAAAACGTTGAAAACGAAAAGCTTGATCCTACAACTTCCTATACAGTTAAAACTGCTGAACATGTTCCATATTCGTTCGCTTATTACATTAAATCATCATTTGATAAAAATCTCACATCTTTAAAACTTTATCGTGGAACTGATTGTGCTGAAAAGTTTATTGAATATATTGAACTTGATGTGAAAAACCTTTATAACTATTATTTTAGAAATCAAAAGCCTATGAATAAGTTAACTAGTTTGCAACAAAAAGAATTTGAAAATGCACTTGTGTGTTATATATGTGAAAAACCTTTTTCAGACGGAAATTTTAAAAAATGTAAGGACCATTGTCATTTTAGCGGTAACTATAGGGGCGCGGCTCATTCTATTTGTAATTTACATTTCATACCTCCAACTTACATTCCAATAATTTTTCATAATCTAAAGAATTACGATTCTCATCTATTTATTAAGTCATTATGTAACAATAAAGAATCAATTAGCGTTATTGCTCAAAACAAAGAAAAATATATTTCTTTTAGTAAAAAAATTATGGTAAACACGTATGACTCTAAAAATAAAAAGATAGTTTACTTAATTTACGATTTATAGACTCATTTCAGTTTTTACCAGAATCTCTTGAATCACTATCTAATATTTTAGATGATTCTCAATGTCTTGAAATTAGGAAACATTTTTCAGACACAGAGCAATTTAAATATGTTAGACAAAAAGGAGTTTTTCCTTATTCATATATTGACTCTTACGAAAAGTTGGATGATAAATCTTTGCCCGCTATTGATAAATTTTATAATGACTTAATTGATGAAAATATTAGTAATGAAGATTACATTAGAGCTAAAGAGGTATGGAATGTATTCAATTGCTCCACGATAGGTGAATATTCAGATATATATTTGAAATCTGACGTTCTCCTTTTAGCCGATGTTTTTGAAAATTATAGAAATACTTGTTATAAAACTTATAAATTAGATCCTGTAAACTATGTAACAAGCCCTTCAATGTGTTGGGATGCTATGATGAAATTTACAAATGTAGAATTGGAATTATTGACTGATCCAGATATGCTTCATTTCTTCAAAAAAGGGGTTCGCGGGGGAGTTAGTACTTGTTCAGCTCGAAAATCGGAGGCAAATAATCCTTTTCTTGATAATTTCAATCCTAAGTATCCAACAAAATATATTGCCTATTTAGATGCAACAAATTTGTATGGTTTTGCAATGAAACAGTATTTGCCAGAAAAAAACTTTGTTTGGCTATCTGAGGATGAAATTAATGAACTTAATATTTTAAATATTTCAGATACATCATCTACGGGCTATGTATTTGAAGTTGACTTAGAATATCCTCAGAATTTACATGAAAGCCATAACGACTTTCCGCTCTGTCCCGAACAATTTAAGCCACCAATTTCCAAGTATTCTAAACTAATTCCCAATTTAAACAATAAGTACAATTATGTTCTTCATTATCGTGCTTTGAAGCAAAGCTTAAAATTTGGACTTAAACTTCTCAAAATACACAGGGGAATTAAATTTACACAATCGCCATGGTTAGCTAAATATATTGATTTGAATACTAATTTACGAAATGCTTCAAAAAACAAATTTGAAAAAAATTCGTACAAATTGGCAAATAACAGTATTTTTGGTAAAACTATGGAGAATGTCGATAACCGAGTAGATATTAAGCTAGTAACTCAATGGGAGAGAGAGCGAAACAAATTAAGTGCTGAGAAATTAATTGCAAAACCTCAATTTAAAGATTTAAAAATTTTTTCAGAAAATCTAGTAGCTATTCAACTTCAAAAGATATGTATCGAATATAATAAGCCCATTTATGTTGGAATGAGTATATTGGATATTGCAAAAACTGTAATGTATGATTTTTATTACGGATATTTAAAATTAAAATATGGAGATAATGTAAGTTTATTGTACACTGATACTGATTCTTTAATACTAGAAAAATTTTTATGGAAAATTTTTATGAAGATATGAAGCAAAATCTGGATCAATTTGACACCTCTAACTATCCTGAACCAAATATTCATAATATGCCGATATCCACATCAGTGGTTGGTAAATTTAAGGATGAATATAAAGGTGTACCTTTAGAAAGTTTTTTTGGTACCGGTGCTAAGGCATACTGTGTAAAAACCAAAGATAGTTTAGATAAAAAGGCAAAAGGTATTCGTAAATCGGCCGTACAAAAACAATTAAACTTATCAGATTATAAAGATGTTGTGGAAAAAGGTCAAAAAGTATACTGCACAATGTATGTTTTTAAGTCACATCTACACAATATTTATACGAATTTGATTAACAAACTAGCCCTGACAAGTCATGACGATAAAAGATATCGTCTTTCAAATACCACAAAAACTTTAGCATGGGGTCACAAAGATATTGTCCATATAGAATCAATGATTAAAAATTTATCTATTTTACAATCTGAACAAGAACCCAAATCTAAAAGACGATGTTTAGAAGAGACTCGTAATAAAAGTGGTTTTGATACACAATTGTCATCCGGTTTTGAAATTGGGAAAGGAAGTTAAAGCTGTCAAGCTTTATAAAATTTGTTTCATTGATGATCTGTGTCACTAATTTGTGTGAATATATAAAATGTTGTAACAAACAGTATTATTTAGTTGCTTTAGAACAATGACTGCTACTTCATTAGTCGTGTTAGTCTCCCTTGTTGGCAGAATACTATATGTTAATCATATTCCTAACACAATTAGAGCCGACGTGTGCATCAATAAGAATAAAAATGAAACTGATTGTTATAAGCAAATGAGAATGATTTACATAGATGGAAACTCACATTTGTTTACTTATAATATTTCAGAAAATGATTTAAGTGTTAATAATTATATGAAGATTAAATATTTCTTTGATAAAAAGCCTGTCATTTATTCAGAATGGATAGAATTTGTTCATAAAAAACATACTTGTAATTATGTATATTTTTATATAATATTAATGTTTCTGACTTTAATATCAATTATTTCAACTTACGTTGCTTTTGTAATGTATTTGAAAACCTGAATTAAAAGTTCTAGTATTTGATTTTTTGTAGTTTAATTTTTATCTCCTCCAACGTTAAGTAATCTCCCTCCTCCATTTAAGTGGAGGGGACAGTAGACTATAAAAATGTGCCGCAAATCATTATTTAGTTAGTTTCTATATTCTACGGTCTCATAATGTTCAGCCCTCAGAGAGTAACGTCCAATGTGTTTAAAACATCTATACATTCTATCGAAAAACAAACCATAGTAAATTCTAAACAGTACCCTTTAAATAAATCCAAATCAAAGTTTGTGAATATTGGTTTGTGTTTAGAAAGTGATTTTACGCCATGTGTTGAATTTGGTGGAAACAAGAACCAATCTATTGTTCTAAGTAAGGATGATTGGAAAGACCTACTAAAATATCAGGGTGTTATAACAAATTACTTTTTCTCATCAAACGCCTTTCAAGAAACTATATTTTTGAAAAATATATCCATTCTTTTTGAGAAATTTGGTGAAATGCCAATAGTGAGGATTACAAAACATGATGATTACGTCTGTTTTGGAAATGAAACTGTGTGCAGATTATGGGAACAAATACCTTTAATCGAATACAGATTAAATATTTTACAAAAACAGCAATTTAACAGTTACTTCGACATTTTTAAGAACAGTCTGTTTTCCGAAACCAATTGTCTTCAAAAAGTATATGATACTCTGTCGCCGAGTGAAAACCCCAATAGTGAGAATGTTTGTACTATGCTGGAATTATTACTAATGCATCCAATCCAGCTCGAACAAAAATTAAGAGAAAGAAAATATTATGAAGAAATCAGTAAGTTTTGATGAAACTAAAAATCAACTTCATACGATGCATGCATGGACGTTTGCATATAGAAAATCCCGTATGTCGCCTCAAGAGTTTGTAGACCAACAACATTTTAAAAGACGAATTGAATTATGTGAAATTATTTTAAAACCTGTTTTAAATAATATGTTAAATAGGATTATAAAATAAAACAATATTAATATAAAAAAATGTGTTTTATTGATGAATATTTTACAATATATCCTTTTTTAATATCCATGAGTTATGTGTTTTGTCTAATCCCAACCATTTAACTAACACCTTATTTCCTTTTCTTCTTATTACTTTTTCCATTAAGTATATGTCTGAATGTCTGACTTTTTGTAATTCTTTTCCGTAAAAGCCTCCTTGAATTTCTGATTTGTTTTCATCTTCAAGTAAATAGGTTGCAGGATTTGTAAGTTTTTTAATCTCATTTGACCAGTTGGGTGTGTACCCTTTAGAAAAAAATTCTCTGTGTTTGCTTATACGAACAAAGTCACCAACTTTAAATTTTTTTAAATCAGGATCAACTGTTTTCATATGAGTAAATGATGATTTCAATATATTTTTTTCATTTCCCTTATTAACAGCATTAGGTTTTTTACCAATTGTAGAGTGTACTGTATTATTGTACACACTAACAATATCAGGCAATATATCTAACCATTTATAATTTCCTTGAAGACTAAACTTTTTCCACATTTTATTCTTTAATGTTCGGTTCACTCGCTCAACGATACTTGCTTTCAAATTAGAAAAAGTACTATAGTGATTGATTTTAAACTGTTCCATTAGCTTCTGAAAATCTTTGGAATAAAATTCTTTTCCTTTATCTGTTTGTATATTTTTTGGAACGCCTTGCAGGTGTTTAGGGGCTTCTTTTAAGTCTTTGAGAATTTTTTTCATTGCTGCAGTCACCTCTTTACCAGTTTTTGTTTTAATAGGTAGTGCCCAAACGAATTTAGAAAAAGTATTGATTACCACTAATATATATCTATATCCTCTATTAAATTTTGAGTAAGGTTGCATTTCAACTAAATCTGCTTGAAACAAATCATTAAGCCCTTTTACGATTACTCGTCTTCTTTTAAAATTTCTTCTAGCGGGTCTATGTAATTCATTAACGACATCCTCCTTAATTTTATTCATTTTCAGTCTTACACTTTAAAACCAATCCTGCGTATAACACTCCAGGTGATGCAGAATATTTAAGAGATCTTACAACAGAAATATTATCACCATTACCGAGTTTATGACCTAATAGTTCAACCGAACTAAATATATTGTTATTTATGATAAAAATCTATGTATTTACTACAGTGAACTTTTATCACTTCTGCTTCTGGAAATGGAAACGCTAAAGTAGTTTCATCGCCGCTAATAGTAAAACAACGTCTTGTTTCACCATTCGGTAGATTAATTGATTTTGTCGAATGTCCAAGAACCATGGGAAGGATGCAAAAGTAATATAAGTCTTCATTGGCATTTAGGATATGAGTTCCAAATTTATTTACCGACATACTCAATATATAATATGCAACTGTTGCTTTTTACTTTAAAAACTTTTATTTATAGAATTACTTTGGCTTCTCGTAGTTCTTCAATAATTGAGATTATTTCATTATTATGTCCAGTATGCCCGGCAACCCGAGAAGCCATTAAAAGTCTAAGTCTATCAACAAGTTCGTTGATGTTGTCCCAATATACATAGTCCGTATCTGTTTTGTTAAGTTTCAATATCCCCATTCCCAGTTTCTGCCTTGTTTGCCTATATGGAGCCTTAGGTCTACTAAATGCTTCTATGAGATTTTTTGCAGGTGTTTTAATATTTTTTGTTTTCGTTACCCCTTTGGTTTGTAAGTACGGTCCTATAATAGTTACATATTTGACTGAACCGTTACCTTGAACTTGCTCATTACGGTCGTGATTTCTGCGATATGCATTAGTTCTTGATAGAATGTCCATATACTGATCTAAGTCTTCTTTCTTGTAACCAATAGGTTCTTTTTTAAAAAGTAGTTCATATAAACCTGGAGTGCCTTTGTAGGTTACACCCTCAACTTTTATATTTTTATTAATAATTTCAACTGGTTTCATTGTTGTCCCTAAAAGAAATTTGTTTGTTTCCAAATCATGAACAATACCATAATTGTGATCAAATATATGTCTTGTATCCCTAACTCCTTCATCGATATATTTTCTTGGCAATTCATCAAAATCTTCCAACCAATCTTTATATCCCGGAGTGTCAACGTATTGTTGAATTGTTTGTCTAGTTTGCTCTAAAATATCTGAGATATTTAAATTCTCTACAGTACTATCACCCGATGGGGGTGTAGTTTCAGCTACTGTGCTTGTTTCTTGAATGGTAGGGAAATTACTAGTCGATGCAATACTCCTATCAAAAAATGATGGTAACTCAGTGGGTAAAACGGGAGTTTTCCCGGTTTTTCTCTTAGCTGTCCTTGTTGGAGTAGAAGTACTATAAAATTCCTTAAAAGTATGAGGTTCTTCTTTTATGTCAGTTGGTTCCGTTTTTGCAATATTTGAAATTAATTGCTGTAGTGGTTGTGTTATCGGTTGATATGTTTTTTCTAATTGGCTTTGAGTCGTTGAGGCTTCTGACTTTAATGCTTGATATTTTTGTTTTACTGCTCTTCTTGATTTAACTAACTCTCTTGCTAGTCGTTT
The DNA here is from genome assembly GCA_030620095.1 of Kuschelorhynchus macadamiae. Classification (NCBI taxonomy): domain Eukaryota; kingdom Metazoa; phylum Arthropoda; class Insecta; order Coleoptera; family Curculionidae; genus Kuschelorhynchus; species Kuschelorhynchus macadamiae. The sequence goes on along the minus strand of JAUTXW010001698.1, from coordinate 116,892 downwards.
ATCCATGTTTATAAGTGTATGAATGAATCGAACCTGCTTCTATATCTGCCAGAATTTAAGGGACAGTCCTTATCGATTACAACGAAACCGTAGTCTTCTTTCCAACAGTGTTCACAGAGAGCTTTAAATTTCTCAAATGTCATATCCATCATGCAATGGTCATTATATATGTGTTTTAAACTAGTTAGGTCCTGTTTAAATAAAATTAAGAGATTTGCATTTTCACGTATAAGCCTCTTGAGAATTGATGAATAACCTTGAAAAATGAAAAAGCAATCCGTATTTTTATGTCTCCCAAATGTAAAATAGTCCCTTATAACAGTTTGATTCTGACATGGAATGTCATCAAATATAATAACTGAATTTGGTTTAATATCGTGAGGGGATATAATATTTTCATCATTGTCATATTCAAAATAACCAATTTCTTTAATAGGTTTTAGCAAATTTCTTAAATACTCATACTTGGGTTGATGTAACGATTTTGAGTATAAATAAATATTTTCGAATCTTATTCCGTTTGGATGTTCAAGTAATGTGAGAATGGAGTTCGTTTTGCCAACCCCTGATGCTCCTACAACAAGACATCTCTTTGATTCTCCACCAAAGAGATCACCATGTTTTCTAAATGGTTTGTTTAAGATTTTTTCATCATGGTTTTTAATAGGTAAAGAAAAAGCTTGCTTTTCAATCCACATCGTCAACAATAACTGACATAACATTCTAAATAATATGTATTTATAAAAAAAAACAGCCAAGTGAATTTGCTGCCCGTTTTACTATTTATAGAAGACGAGCAGCTCTATCGACTCAGTTTACAAAAACTATAAAATGATCATACACAACCCTTACTCGATTACATCCAATAAGAAGAGCAAGAAGAAAGGTACGGGTTTAGTAAATAAACTTATTAATAGTCTACCTGTTGAACTACACATTCCTGGTTATAACTATTGCGGCCCGGGAACAAAGTTGGAAAAAAGATTAAGTAGGGGGGATAGTGGCATAAATCCTTTAGACGATGCTTGTAAAGATCATGACATAGCGTACTCGCAATCTAACGATTTATCAAACAGACACGAAGCAGATAAGATTCTAGCAGATAAGGCTTGGCAAAGAGTAAAGGCTAAGGATTCATCGCTGGGTGAAAAAACTGCAGCTTTGATGGTTACAGGTATTATGAAAGGAAAAAAAAAGTTTGGTATGGGTGTTAAGACATCCAAACGAAAACTCAGGATAAAAAAACGCGTTATAAAAACTCCAAAAAAAATTGGTGGATTTTTACCTCTTTTGCTTCCAATTTTGGGTGCCCTCGGTGCATTGGGAGGTGGTGCAGCCGGAATTGCTAAAGCTGTTAATGATGTAAAAGCATCAAGACAATTGCTTGAAGAAACTCAACGTCATAACAAAGCTATGGAAAACGTTGCAGCCGGAAAAGGTCTATTTGTAAAGCCATATGGAAAAGTAAAAGGATTGTTCATTAAGCTCTATAAAGGGGGTTCTGTAAAAAAAAACATTTAAAAAAAAGCTCAAATAAATTTTCCGCAAAGAGCTTTAACCAACATTGATATAATGAAATATGCAAACATTTTAGAGATACCTAACTTTAGAGGTGTTTTTATGCGTGATAATCTCCCGCGAAAAATTAGACAAAAAGAAACTGGTATTGTTAATTTGGACAGTGAAAAAAATGATGGTTCTCATTGGGTAGCTTACATAAAAAAGCAAAAAGATGTCGTGTATTTTGATAGTTATGGTAATCTCAAACCACCTCTTGAGTTGATCCAATATTTTAATACAAGTAAGGGTGTAAATATATATTACACCTATGAGGTCAAACAAAAATTTAATAACTATAATTGTGGACAGCTAGCTCTTAGTTTTCTATATAAGCACATGAAATAAATTATTACGGCATTTCTTAAAAATTAACAGAATGTCTACAACATTTACGCTTACAGGGAATTCTTCTATTTTATCATCTGATTTTAATCCTCCCATCTATTTGGATGACGAAAAGCAATATTTATTAGGTTTAGCTGATTTTGAGTCATTTATGAGTATCCCTAATATAGAGGATGGAAACAATAAAATTTACGTAGATGGTAAAGTGATTGTTATTCCGGATGGAACTTATGACATAAAAGACTTAAGTACATTGATAAATAACAAACTGCATGAAATTTTTATTATAGAACCCTCTTCGTTTAGATTAACGACAAATCTCAATACCCTAAAATGCAGTATTAAATGCAGTAAAGAAATTGATTTCACAAAAGATGATTCAATAGGAAACCTTTTAGGTTTTAATAAACGGAAAATTAAGCCTCATGAATGGAGTGAATCTGACAATGTTGTAAATATTTCCAAGGTTAATGCTATTTGTATTGATTGTAACATTTGTGTAGGTTCATTTAACAATGGCAAACCAGTTCACATAATTCACCAATTTTTTCCAACGGTACCACCAGGGTATAAAATAGTGGAATCACCATTACCTATATTATACTTTCCAATTAGCGTTCAAACAATCAACAACATTACTGTAAAAATAATTGATCAAGACGGTCACCTTATAAATTTCAGAAACGAAACCATTACCGTAAGATTACATTTAAAAACTAACAACAATGGTTATTAGATATAATAGACCATTTGTATCTAAATTTCAACCTATTACCGTAAGTAAATCTTATAAAAAAGAAAAACCTAACCACAAAGTTAGTAGTTCCAAAAACATCAAACGGTTAACAACAAAAAACCATCAGTTTCTGAAATCGTTGGATTTTAAAGTTTTAAATAATGGATATTTTAAACGTTAATGAAAGTCTATATGTTGACAACTCTGTAATTGGCTCCGAATTACATACCTATCAACCATTCATTTCTTCAAAATTTGATTATAATGATGAAATACATATTCCAATCCAAGAATTAGACACATACACATTACCTTCAGAAAGTATTCTATATATAGAAGGAAATCTCGCTAGTCAAGAAGGAAAATATACAAAAAAATTAAGATTTGTCAACAATGGAATTGCGTTTTTGTTTCGGGAAATACATTATGAATTAAATGTAGTAACTGTAGACTCTGTAAGAAATGTTGGTTTAACATCAACACTCAAAGGATATTTATCTTTCAATAACAATGAAAGCGTAAAGCTTCACAATGCTGGGTGGTTTCCCAACAGAAATGAAGCAGACAGAATTTTGGTAGATGATAAAGGTAAATTTAATGTATCGATACCCCTAAAGATGCTACTTGGATTCTTCGAGGATTATAAAAAAATTATTTTAAATATGAAGCAAGAATTAGTACTCATCAGAGCAAGTAATAATTTAGATGCTGTGCTCTTTATAGATGACACGGAACCCAAAACATTAGAATTTCCTACTCCAAAAGTCACGATTGAAAAATTGTATTGGAAAGTGCCACATATCGAGGTAGATATTCCTTAACAACTTGCCTTAACGAAAATATTAGAAACAAACAAGGAAATATTGTTAGGATTTCGAAGCTGGGAATGTGTTGAATATTCCGAATTACCTGAAGCAACGCGTCATACATGGCCGGTAAAAACAACTAGTAAACTGGAGACGCCCCGTCATGTTGTTATTGCCTTCCAAGTAGATCGAAAAGAAAAATTAAAAAAGGACATTAGTCAATTTGATAATGTTGACCTAGCAAACATAAGAATTTTTTTAAATTCTGAGAGATATCCATATCACGATTTATATTTAAATTTTAAAGACAACAAATTTTCTGCTCTATATGAAATGTTTGCCAATTTTAGAAATTCTTACTATGGATTGACAAGTGAACCAATTTTTGCGCCTGAAAAATTTAAGACAACTTCCCCTATTTCACACATTGATTGCTCTCATCAGAAAGAATGGTAAAAAAATTTCAATATTAAAGATATGAAAGTAATTGTAGATATACAAGGATTTAAAGTGGAGAACAATAAGTTAATTGTTAAAGAATTGGCAGCATACGATGGATTTAAAATCAGCCACCACATATTTAAAGCGCCCTTTCTTATGAATCATTTACCATCAAAACTATACAGCAACGCTATTTGGCTAATGAACAATCATCATTGTATCGATTGGGATGAAAGATTTACTCCTTATCATAGATGTCGAGATGTTATCAGAAATTTAACCGAAAAAGTCGACTTTATCTATGTTAAGGGTGAAGAAAAGGCGGAGTTTGTCAGAAAATATTCTCAAAAACCAGTTATTGAATTTGATGAACAGCCAGCTTTACAGAAATTGGAACCATGCTGCTTTTATCATCAGAAAAATCCATGTTTTTGTGCATTAGCAAATGTTTTTCATTTGTATAACTATTTTTTTATGAAATAAAACGATTAGTTTTAAAATATATTTGTTTTATTGGTTAAATATTTCCTTATACATAATATATCTTCGCTTAACTCTAACTGTTTTAAATCATGTATAAATTTTCTTTCATTTTTACTTTTAAGAAAATCTATACATGCCCTAGCAGCTAGTTCACATAATTCTGCATGTTCCATATAGTGCAAATAAACAGTAATATTTTGAGCTTCACTGCTTTGTCCGTCAAACACATAGAACTCAGAGCAAGCTTTAGACATTATGAATTCTTCATACATTTCTCTAACAACTTCCTCCATAATTACACTAAAAGTTCTTCCTCTTTTAAAAAGTCTTTCACTAGAACGGGATCTTCAATATATTTTTTCAATTTAAGAAGATGATAACCAAATCCCAATCCCCTTATGTCATGAATAAGTTGTATTAAATCTAATGTTTCACAATATTTGTCACATGCAGATGCAGCACTCGCATATTCATTCAATAGTTTCTCGTAATAATGACAGCATTGTGGTGTGCTTCGCATAGAATCCTGACAATAAGAAAATGATAACAAGTAGAATTCTTTACTTAACTTTTTAACAGCTTTCACTAACTTGCACATGACCACAACACCTTTTTATAGATCGCGGTGGTCCATCTATACAGTCACCCTCTTGGTTATGTTGAGTATAACACGGTAAGTTTAACTGTAATTTCTTGTCACGTCTATAGCGTTCTGGTAGCCTTTCCCAAATTTGTAACAACTCCACTGACTCTACAAATCTTCTTAAGTAATTAAGAGGAATATATTTTAGATCACCCACCCGAATGTCCCTCAATGGCGCCGTTAGCGCTAAACAAATAACTTCACCAACACGTTCAATAATATCTTCAGTAGGTACTGTATTCGACGAACCCATCTGACTAAATTTAAGAGATGAAAATGAATTGATCTGTTGGGTTGGCTGCTAGCACTTAAACAAAACATCTCTCTCCGGATGCACACGTAAGAGTGGGGAAGACCAATCAGAATCAAGCAGAGTCAAGTAGGTGTGGCAGGGACAGGCGCGGGAAGTGGGAGACCAATGAAAAAAGTGGTGGGGGGAGCGAGACTAAACCCCCAATCCCCTCTACTAACGCGTCCGGTTTTAATTGACACAAATGACAATCCATTAAATCATGGACTGTGCAGTGTGAAGTCTCTTCCAAATCAAATAAGGTAAAATCAAATTCAAAATCAAAGTCAGTTAGAGAATTCATAGTGGTAAAAAATAAAAATCAAACCTGAAAAAAACACACAACGAAGGAAAGCTGTAAACTAGATCACACAATGTAGGATAAATTTTCAACACTCAAAACATAAAATTTAGGAGTAGGATAACTAGGGATTTGCAGTCTAAAAGGCACGAAAACACAATTACACAAGATAATTCACCGCAGACACTGAGAAGCACGATAGGAACTGGCGAACAATAAATACGACTTTCAACTGACAGTACATGTAAACTGGAAAGCCGCTTAAAACCACTTCTTGTTAAGTCACGTCCACTGGCAAGGTTGGTGGCTGGTACAGCGCGCGTGGTACCAAGGTCAACTGGTGTCAAATACTTCCCGACGTGAACTCGACAACTTTACATTTTTTTTTTGCAACTCGAATTTTTTTTTTTAACTCGATTTTTTTTTTTTGCAACTTGATTTTTTTTCAACTCGACTTTTGTCATTTGATTGAGTCTAGATTGTTTTGTATCAAAATGTCTGTGTGCCAAATGAACTAACAACTTCAGTTGAAGAACCAATATCCGAAAAAATGTGGTGTATACCGGAGAAACCAACAACTTCAGTAGATGTACCAATATCCCCTAAAATGTGGTGGTTACCGGAGGAACCAGGAACAGCTTCTGCCATAATACCAATGTCTCCCGAAATGTGGTGTGTATCGGACGAACTAACAACTTCAGTTGAAGTGCCAATGTCCCCAAAAATGTGGTGTGTACCGTACGAGCTAACAACTTCGGTAGAAGTACCAATATCACCCAAAATGTGGTGTTCACAGGAGGAACCAGGAACATCTGCCGAAATACCAATGTCCCCCAAAAAGTGGTGTTTAGCAGAGGTACTAGAAACAACTTCAGCCGGAGTATCCATGACTCCACATCGACAACAGCAGTTGATGTCACCAGAGCTTACACAAACAGAAACATCACCCCCAGCATCAGCTTCATCAGAATGGTCAGAAAGTGTGGATGAAGTCGTGCTAAGACTTCTGCACGATTTAGAACTTTTATTTTGGTATAAAGGTAAGCAATGGACCTATTCAAATTGATATTGTGCCGTTAGTGTCAATCCCAATGTGTGCCAAGAGAAAACAACCCAAAAGGTTGTGCAAAAGACCGTTCAATTATAAATATAATTTTTAGTTTTAGGAGTAGAAGACTATTATAATTTTTAGTTTTAGGAGCAGAAGACTATTATAATTTATAGTGTTAAATGTAAATGACCATTATAATACAATACAAAGTGCAAAACGTAATTTTAAATATATTTTTTAGTAATATTAATTCGATGAATAATATATATTCTTAAATTTTATTTTATTTCTTTTTTTGCGTCCGCATTTAATTGGTAATAAAATGTACTAAGGAGCATATCAAATATGGAAGTGTGTGGGGCTAAAAAAAAATTATGTATGATAATAATATTCTTTATTATGTGTTTAAACAAAAATTAATTATATTTTGTTATATTTTATTAATAATTAAATTGTCTTGTGATAAATCTACATCTATTTTTTTTTCATTTAACAAGTTTTATAACAATTTTTATAATCATATAATATTTTTACATTAGCCAAGGCACAATGCCATGGAATTTTCTTAAATTTGCTTAGTTTGGGTTCCTCGTTGACTGGAATACTTATGATCAGCTCTGGGGTGAAAATTTTTCCTAAAAAGTTTTTCTTTTTAATGCCTTTAACATAGATCTTCGGATTAGTATATATCTTGACAATATTCTTGAGGATTTCTTCTTTTTCATTTAATTCTATATATCCAACGTCCCATTCCAACCCATGATATTCTTCAGACCAATCAACTATTTCTTGATCCTTGGCAGATAACATAGTTCTTTTAAATGGTGACTTAAAAAGAAAATTAGACCAGCGTACACCATCGTAGATAGCAAGCTCCTTTGAGACCAAGCCAAATAAACAATTATAACCTCAAATGTCCACGAATAGTTCTGGATAGCACTCGACCATGATTAGTCTCCTACTATTAATTTTAAGGGTTATTCTGCAATTTTATTTTTAAAATAACTTTTGTCCACTAAATGGTTTCTAAATTTTTTTTACACTTCACTGCATATTCTACTGCTTTTTTATAGTGCGTAGAAAAAAAAACTCCTAGGTAATTTTTTGTTACTGCATATATTTACAAGTTCTCCACCATAATCCCATCATTCTATCCTTTTCAAAATGTATTGTATCTTTTTTTGCTTAACTTGATTCAAAATTACTTTTGTCCACTAAATGGTTTTCAATTTTTTTCACTTCAGTTTTATTACACACTATACAAGTTTCAGGGGCACTGAAATGAAAAAAATTGTCATTCCATTGCTCTTTTGTAATGTGTAAACACAAAACTGTGTTTGCCAAGGGGTGCTTCTAATGCGTGCAAATAATAGCATCGTAAGCACAAACTATAAGCACCACCAAACGAGGACATTATGACGGCATAATCTTGAAAGACACAAACTTCGCGGCGTAGATAATTTGGTTCAACAGCATCACTAGCACTTATTTTTTTAATATTTACAGAACCTTTTTCACCACAACCGGCATCAAAGAAATTATGTATCCCCTCATCTTCACTATCGTCTTGAACCTCTTCAAAATTGTTCTTATCTAAATCGGCTAACCATGCTTGTTTAACGTCGAAAATGTTTCTTCCTCCAACCGTGAAATATTACTCAAAATGTATATCACTAGATTCTTGCAAAACAACGTGGCGACAACTCATTTTAATTAACATATATTTTTTAACTTCGTTACTTTTAAAAATACTGATACTACAGTAAGCATGAATTGCTCTGTTGGCTGCTAACACTTAAATAAAACATCTCCCTCCGGATGCACACGTAAGAGTGGGGAAGACCAATCAGAATCAAGCAGAGTCAAGTAGGCGTGGCAGGGACAGGCGCGGGAAGTGGGAGACCAATGAAAAAAGTGGTGGGGGGAGCGAGACTAACCCCCCAATTCCCTCTACTAGGGTGATATGGAGATAAACCAATAAAAGTATGGTACGAATTCAACATGACGGAACAAAATGGCTGCCAAATAAAATGTTTAAAAAATCAACATATTTTTTTTATTCAATTCAGTTACAATTTTTGCACAACAATTAAATTAGATATGAAAATGGCAATCTTAAAATAATCAGTTTAAAAACTAGGTACTTGTTAAATTTATTCTAAATTATGCGTGTCTGTAGAATATTGAACAATAAAAATATTGAGCGACAGTGTCTGTATATGTGTTACTAAATGGCTATGTGAGGAACTAAATTGGGTCAACCTTCGCTAATTCCAATAAAAGTAAAGATTCATAACGAGGGAATTTCCGGGTAAAGAAAATTTACCGATTTTTTTTCTAGGCTGACACAAAAACGGAAGAGGCTGCTTCAGAACAAGATGTTGAGGGTCATGTTGATGATCAATCTACAAACGTAAATGTTGATAATGCAGGAAATAGTAGAAACAGTCCTGAGAGCCAAACCGTAGTTCACAACGTGAAAAGAGCATGGCCTTCAACTGTGAAGAAAGGGACAAAACAAAAAGTACCCCGGGGAGATGACAAAATCGATGAAGCTCTTGAAATGTTGAGAAGCGTAGTTGAAAATGAAAAGCCCAAAAAAATATCCGATGCTTGTAGCGATTATGGAAAGCACGTGGCAAATAAGCTGAGGAATTATTCTGAGCGGACGAAGGCGGTAGTGCAGTATTACTTTAACAATGTACTATTTGAAGCTGATATGGACCATTTTGATATAAATGAAAATCCAGCAACTATGAGTTTCAATCAAAATTATCAGAATCAGCCATTAGTCTCACCAACTAGCAATCTTTCAACACCCATTCCAACACCATCTCCACAGGAAATGACACAGTCCGGGTGTTCATATACTGATTTGTCATCGTCATTAAGCGAAGTCAACTATCAGGAGCAACCAGTCTCAGCAGAAACAGCTGCTAGCTTCTTTAAAAACTGGCAAAGTCAATTAAAAAACACTTAAAAATACATTTTTTTTAAATTGAAACATATGTTTATTTTTTATATCTTTGTTTGATATTCAAAATACTAATTTTACTTTGATTATAAAAGTATATATTATTTCTTACCTTTATGTAGTCCTTTAAAGTTACGGTTAGAGCACTGCATGTTTCTGCGACAATGAAACTAATACCTTGTTTGGATATTTTAAATAAGTACTGAAGGCTGGTGAAAGAATCCGCAGAAGTTAAAAATCTTAATGTTAAGGCCAAACGATCTTTAAGCGGTATTGCTTTGCGTAACTTTGTGTTCTTTTTTTGAATTATAGGTCCAATTAAATTTATTAATTCCTCAAAATCTTCAAAAGTCATTCTAGTAAAATTCTGTAAGTGAATATGGTCCATTTCTCGTAATAACAAGTTATCAGTGCGATGTCGATACATTCTTCGTAACCATTGGCTTCGCAGTTTTTTCTTATTTTTGGTCATTTTACTAATAATAAAAAAATCGCTAAAAGCTACTGCTAAGTCAGCATTCATGTTTTTTTTTTACTTCAAAACTCAGTATTTTTTTCTTTAACTAGTGATTTCGTTTCTTATTTCTTCAGAAAAAACTAAGCGATAAGAGCAAATATCAATGGGTACAAACTCACTTCGAGCAGTTGGAACATTTACTATTATTTATATTCGCGCGAACGCAACGAATTTTTGTTCGTACTGTTTGTTCTGCTTGTTCCTGTGCGTTCAGTTCGTTCTGTTCATTCGGGCTAAAATGTTCAAGTTTGGACCCACCTTTAGAATATCTTGATTTTTTTCCTTTGTTTGAACTTATATGTAACAATTTTGGAATAAATTAAAAATGACTCATGCATTCTATAATTCAAAATCGTTACGTGATGGCAGTGGAGTATATAATTTAAACCTTTTTATTAGGTTAGGTTAGGTAAAACAAACTGAGGACCTCTTTTTTGGTTCTTGAAAATTTTCATGGCCACAAAACCCCTCTAGGAAGCAATGCCTATATACGTAACTACGTGGTGGACAATGTTGGTTGTTGAATTCGCAATCAAGATGCTATAAACTCCCCCGTATAGCTATCATAACAACGGTGACAATTGTTTGACTATATCAGACGTCCACCAACGCCTCGTAGCACAGTGTTTCGTGTAATACAAGGTAGGTGGACAAAAACTATTTTTCGGTATATAAGGGTGATTTAGGGCAGTATTGCATAGGATTGTGTAACGTCTACTAGTTTAACGATTTTTTTCTCAAAGAAGATTCCCCTAAGAACTAAAAAAAAATAAATAAAAAATCGTAAATTAATGTAATTTTACAAGAAAAATTCAAAAAAGACGAAAAATTGTAAATATAAATTACATCTACACTACATATTTTAAACTAGAACTATTTCAGCTACTCAAAGTAACAATAGCTTAACAGCTGCTTAACAATTGAAATGATCTAAAATTGGCGTAAAAATATATTTGGGGTTTTAAAGTGAATACTAGGGAAGAAATAATTGTTATTAGACTTTTTTTCAATATTGAAACAGTTTTTAGTTTCAGAAAAAGAAACTAATTTCTTGCAATAATTTTTTTAACTACCTATCTAACATTTAATAAAAACTGACCCATCAAAGAACTTAAAAACATATCAAGAAAGAGCGGGGCTACCACCTCCAGTTAATTGGAACATTCGGCTGTAATCAGCAAACTCTACAGAGTGTTTTGTAGTAAAACCATTCATTTAATTAACATTGGAAGCATTGCCTCAGTATTTCTGGACACTTTGTGCTGTGAGCCGGTTACAACTGAATGTTCCAATTAACTGGAGTTTGTAGTCCTACTTTTTGATGGATCAGTTATTAGGAAAGATACACGGTTTTGCAGCGTAGCCTATTTGCATTGAATCTTATGGGAAAATGGCCCTGTGTATTTTATTAATAAACTTTTTATATCCTGCAACCATGCCACTTAGTACAGATATTGTAAAAATAAAAAATGATCAATCATCATAAATATCACAGTCGTCAGAATCTGATGAATCTGCCGTGAAGTAATCCTGGGGGTATGACGGAAAGTTACTTGTGGCAGATCGTGATACTAGTCTCTATTCGCGGTAATTCGAGAACGTTTTCTGGTGTTCTGTTCTCGGAACTTAGGGCAATCTTTGTTCCGAGCTTTCTGAGCTTCTTCCGAAAGCTGACCGATTGGAGTAAGGGCCGTTTCGATAACCTCCGGAATGTGGACCAGTATTTTATGTATCGTAGCTGGCATTTAATATAACGGATAGTCTTAAGTAAAGCTCTCTGGTCTCTAGACACAAATTGGCGAATTCAACAATATTTATCTCAAAGGCTTAAGACAATGTCCTTAAAAGAATATCGAAAATTTTGATTAGGTTAACGTCCAATCCCGTAATCTTAGCACTCATTTCGGGGTTCCGAGAAAATGCCGGGCAGTATTCCCGTAGAACCAAATCCTGGCTTTGGTTTATCCACCACGAGGCCTAATTCAAGCTTAAAATCCTGCTTGATTTCGTCACTTCGCTGTTTCACAGAAACGTCGTCGTTGTCTCCTTTCACCTGCCAGGTTTTTATTTGTAGACGATAGCTAATATGTAACAAACATTTGAAACAACGAATCCAAGCATGAAGAGTAGATAAACCAAAGCCAAGATTTTCTTTATTACTATCAAAGGGCCTGAGATCATTATTCATCATTTTAGGCGTAGCCCCACGAATGAAACACTTCTGTGACGAACGGTTTGCGGTCTACTTTACCGTCAATCATTGTTAGCAGAAACTCATGCCTAACAGAGATTTCAGAATTTCTAAAGTTGCAAATTGGTGGAAGTAAATCAAGGCCCGTTAACTCTATAGGTTACCTCGATGAGCAACTATCGGGCGAGGGGGACGCGCAGGATCTGACAAGGCGGCCAGTTTATTGCTTATTCAGCTTGACTTTTTCGTTCCAATAGTTGTCAGTTGTGTTTTTCAGAGTATTTTTTTACTTCCTCAAGTGAAAGGAAACCAAAATAACCGAAAAACTATGGAAAATAATTACAAATAGACACAACCACATAAACTTAGATGCCGTAAGAGTGTTCTTAAGACACGGGTTATTTATAAGAAAGAAATATTTAAATGAACTGGCGAAGGAAAAAAAGAAGCCTTACTGGGGGGGGTCCCCACGAAAAGCTGTATAAAATAATGGAAAAAATTACTAACTGAATTTTTAATTTGTTACCGTTTAAGCATAAATTATGTGCTAATTTCCTATTATTAAAAAAGATGTTTGAACAGTTAAATAGTTGTGTTTACTGCAAATAGTATACCTATAGTTAATAAAATATGAAAAACATTTATAATATCCATAAGGTGTCCCCATAGTGTATTCTCGGTTGATATCTTGGTACCGGTTAGAAATAGAGAAGAAATTTATGATAGACTGTGCAAACCGTTTTGTTCTAATTTGAACCGTTTAGGCTGTTGTTCAAGATTGAAAATCCCAGTCAATATCTCGAAGACAATTAAACTTAGGCCTATGGACAACATATGAAGTAGACGTAGAGTTTTAGATGAAATTCAAAAATATAACAAAATATAGGGAGTTTCATATATGAAAAACTATTTAAGTAGGTATATAAGTCACCCTATATATTAATATTTATATTTAAACTTTTTCTCTGTCTCTAGCCATTATCACCAAAACCGAGAACCCACTACTGGGACACCTTGTATAAAAAAATGTACAGTTTCTAAAGTTATACAAGTATTTGTCATGCTAAAACTTTTTACAAGAATATTTTTTGAGACTTTAAAAATACATCTTATTTTTTCAAATACGAAGCGACCTTTTTGAAATAGACTCAGCAAAAAAACTTGGTTAAAATTTGATCCAATATCCCTAAACATAAGTCTAAAATTATAATAACATATCTTGATGGGTGCATTTTATTTTAAGAAAAAAGTTTCAATTTTGAACAAAAAAAGATTAATATATGTAATTAAACGCATGCCGTGCTAAAGCAAGACGGTCGCCGAATGACGTAGATCGCTCACACCTAGTTTAAATAGGTCAAGATCGCTCGAGGCAACCTATAGAGTTAATGGGCCTTGGGAAGTAATTGGCCTATTTATTCCAAAACCTTGCTAGTCTCATTCGTAAATTAATCTGTTTCCTTAGCAAAAATGAATTTAACTGGGCAAAAAAACATCCGCAGACGATGGCCGAGGATAGAGGATTGTGCCATATGATGTTGTGGCCATCATGTAATCTAATGACAAGAAATGCAAATAATGTGGAGCACACTGTTAATGACTTCAATCTGTGCGTTGAGTCTACATAATAAGCTAAGGCTTCCTCACCACTTAACTGTCTATAAACATCCGCGAGACTGTCTTTTTTGAAAACAGTACTTACTCTTTCGGGGCTGTTGCCAGGATCTCAAAGCATCCTTGCAACGTTCCTCTATTCTGTTGAAGGTGCTGCTACTTGTGCAGCCGTCACCAGTTCACTAAAGCCTGTATAGGTTATAGATTGAAAATGTTTGCGTCTTTCGTCGCCGTTTGCGCTGTCCTTGAAGATTACTTAACACAAAGCAATAGGTAAGGTTATATTTTTGCCGCCAGCCGTTTGAGTTTCCGCTAGCCGTCGAAAATATGGCGATATTTAACTTTGACGGAAGCGGCTGGCGAAAATCGACGTTTTCGTTAAGCTGCAACCAATGAAATTGCTGGATTTTAGAGGACCTAGTAATAAATTGACATTAAAATATACATATAACATCCTCGACCATTTAAAAAAACTGCTTGGGTTCATTGTCTTTAATTTAAGAAAAATACTGGTAGGAGTAATGAGTATTTTCACCCCAATTGAGAGGTCGAATTCGCGATCTTCTTTGCCGCCTTCTTTTCAACAACGTACAGCTGCGGCATACATTAATATTTCCACAATGCCTAGTCTTTACTAGGCATCATTACTATGATTTTGATAACCATGCTCAGCAAATTAAAATAACGCACATAAACTAAAAAACAAGCAAGACAAAATTGCATTACACAAAAAGGCGATAAATATAAACATTAAAGTAAGGTTAGTTACACAGGCGACGCAAAGCGCAAACGTTTTCAATTTATAACTCGGGCTAAGAACCAGCATAAACACTTAGCGCAAACGGACGACGCAAGACGCAAACTTTTTCAATCTATAACTCAAGCTTAACACTTCTCGACTGCATAAGGTCTCCTAGGCGGCGTTTCTTCGTCTTAAACGATGATTCTTCGAAGTCTTTCCGAGGTCTTCCGAAGAAGTAAGTTTGTTTTGATGGCGTATTCAGTCGTAGTTGGTTTGATATATATATGCGGAAATGTATACTGTCGTCAGCTCTTGAAATCGTGACGTTAAAGTATCTGTTTACATTACATACTTAATTACACATTTTGAGAAATTTAGTCGTGCCTTTTGTGATACACGAAACACTGTGCCACAGATTGTGCGTAGCCTAGAGTAGGGACGCAGATAATGTATCGATATATAGTAAATATCGCTGTTTTCCTTTGGATGTTGGTGAGAGTCGCGAGCTTATGTAATTAATTTTTTGTGTACTTCAGATCTCTCAGGAAGTTTTTGTCAAAAATATTTTTCACATTCACCTTTTTGTCAAGAGTCATAGTTTTCTTCAATATTTATTCTGGTGTGGAAAATGGATTTTATTCTATTTTAGGTCGGCTTTGCCCGTTCAAGATTAATGGGTGTAATGCCATTTTTTTTGATGAACTCACGAGTTTCTCCAAAATTGGTTATAAGCCCTGAGATTGGTTTCAATTATTTAATGTTGACATAACGAATGGCTAGCATTGGTTAATTGTTTGTGTTGACATAAGGAATTACTAATTTTTGGGTATCTTGACAGACTTCATTTGATTTATAATTCAGTTTATGGTTTGTTGTGTATCTAAATTTAAGTTTAAATAGGCTTTATTGGCTTTTCTTAGAAGAATGGCTATGGCTAGGCTTGGTATCAGTCCTTATGCTCAATCTAAACCCATAAATCATATTTGGCTTTCTCAATCGAGGAGGTAAAGCCATTTTCGGCTAGCATGGAACTATTGTCAACGCACTCATGATAGAAAACAGAAAAGCGATTAAATAATTAGTAATTCCGTGACAGTAACGCCGCTCTAATATACATTTAGGTGTATTTCGGCTTACGAGTTCCAATCCTGGTTTGAGCGATGATTTCTTTCAACAAAATTTAGAATAGAAATGGTCTAAAGTGACTGAGCCATAAATGTTATTAATGACAAATTTATACATGGCAGGTCATTTGCCAACCCTAATAGATAGTAAGGTTTGAAAAATTGTAATCATTTTTTTAGCATACTTTGCTGATGTAGGGTAATTTGACGCATTATCGATTTTACGTTTGTTTAAGGTTGCATACTATTCGCCGGGAGGAGCTGCCATATTTCGCCTTAGAAATTCCTTGTTGTAAATTTTTTCTAAATAATCCTTAATTTTTGAAATTCGATTTCCGTTTTTTAAGAAGCACACATACTATATTACTTTTCTTCTTCTAAGTTACACTAATAAAACTGCAATTTGACTAACTGGGAACCATAGTGTTTATAATATCAGATAATCTCCTAAACTAATTATAGCTTACCCGTTTCTTATATGTCTTCGGTTTAAGAACTGCCTGATCTCAAATATCCGATTCCCACAGTGGGATTTGTCTCATACTAGTCAACTTGCGGGCATGCTACGCCCATATTAATCTAGGGTGACAAGAACTGGTATAAAGCAGGCGTAATTAAAACAATGAAAATTAACATTTCATTGGCACATGGATAGAAAGTCATAAGGTGACAGTGGTGGGTAATTTAGAACGTTTTTGATTATATCATTATGCAAACTGTCAGATGCTTAAAGAAATTGTTTCTGTTATATTAAAAAAAAAATAGTCCAACTCACGGATCTTGGGCTAGGACGTCTGACGGGACCATGCGGTAAAAGCATAAAAACACATAGCTTTGTGTGTTGTTGAGAAGCACTCGATATTGCACCGGTATATTCAACTCGTCGGAACTTTCAATATTGCGAAATGAATATTTTTTGCCTGCATAGTTTCCTTAGCCCAGGACTGACTTTAAGTAATGAAATTCAATACAGTGAAATTAAATCTGGATTTTAAAATTTTTTGCAAAAATTGGACGCATTAATCATTTTCAAATAAGCTTAAATACTTTTGTGTTTCATGCTTTTGTAATATTAAGTATAGTTACGATAAAATATTAGAGGAATCTTTTTACATTCATACAAAATATCAAAAAAATATTTTCAAATGTTGTTTTCGAAAAGCGAACAATTTTTTCCTAATACATTTACAAGCCCTTATTCTCATTTGGGTGATTTTGGTGGTTTCTTACTTCATTAATTCTTGATTTTTCTTCAACTTCATAGACAAGTTGTTTTACCCTTTCTCTAACGTGATAATCGACCCATGTAGGTTGCTAGTCCCATATCGGGCGCCTCCCCAGGTGGCGGTTAGGGGGGTACCGGGGAACAAATTACTCGGGGCGGGCCAAAAACCAGCGCAGGACACGACGGACTTGTTAGGAGCGGTACTCCGATAGCGTCTGTTATCCATGTTAGGAGCGGCTGGAAAAAGACCTGGCAGTAGGGATAAAATGCAATGGGAAGGACACCCATAAAAACCAAAAAAGGCAGAAGGTGAAAAAAAATTACCCCACGTGGGTAGACCAATGGCACAGATTAACAAACATGTTTACTCGAACCCCATTAGCTGGGCGGAGAACTCAGAGATGAACTCGAAATATTTTTATTTATGCTGAGCAGGACCTTATTAAAATATTTTGTGAGTAATGTTTAACCAAGTTTAATATATCTATATTGAAAAATTAGTGTATATATAGTAGTTATGCATAGATTTATGAAGAATTAAGGGCAAGGTTAAAATTTAATATTATTGTTAGATCAATTATATCGTTGAACTTGAAAATATTGTGTTTTAGTATTTTATTATTAGGGTTTTAGCGCATGTTATATTCATTTCACTTATATATATTAATATTATATACTATTTATACTGTCTCATATCACAAAAATGGAATATTATGTTTCTGGTTTTTACAGTTACATAACCTCCGACTTTTATGCAGATCGTTTATTTTATGAAAAGATCTTCTCTGTTGCAAGCCGTGGCCCAGTTTCTTGCTCTAAGATTAAATAAAAAATTATACTTTAAAATATCTAGAAAACACGCTTTTAGCACTAGCAAAGTACAAAATAATGTAATTTTCTAAAAATATATTTTGTTCAATAACTATACAAAAAAGTGTAATTCGCTTTTTCGTTTCTTTGAGAAGCATGTAGTTTAGTTAATTTCGACAACATTACATTATTTTGTACTTTTTAGTGCGTTACTGACAAAAGCTTGTTTTCTAGTTTTTTTAAAACTATAAATTATTTTTCAACATTTAGAAGTAGGTTCCAAAGATCGTTACCATTTTTTACCATCGATCAGCCCGATGGCACCAAATTATTATATTATCATCCGAATTATGTGGGCTTGAAAATTTTCAAATCTTCACAACATTTAGAAGTAGGTTAAAATCGTACCATGAGGAACCATCGATCAGTCCGATGGCAGCAAATTATTATTATCATCCGAATTATGTACGCTTACAAAACTTCAAACCGATACAACAATATAATCAGAAGTAGGTTAGATTTCCTATATTTATTTGTATACATAGTTAATTGTATACAAGTGAACCTAATAAAAATTTGTTAAAAACAAATTTTAAACCAATGAATAAAAATTTTACAATATGTATTTACATAACATGTAAATTTTAATTAAAAAATCGATGCATTTCCCTCGTTATGAATCCTTCATTCTATTAGGAATAGTGAAATGTGACTCAGTTTAGTTCAGTGCATTGTCATTTAGCAACACATTTATACTGTCTTCTCAAACACTTTTTTCGGCGACATTTTGTTCCATCATATTGGATTTCTATCAATATTATATCAGTTTCTACTTAAGCCGCACTTGATTTAAAATCAATTCAATAAGTAGTTTTTACATTGACACACATTCCCATTTTGAACTCGTACTAGTTTATCCTATATTACATTTAATTTTTCTGCAAAATTTAAAGCCAATTAAATAAGATTTTTTTATGTTGATTTTTAAAAAAATTATTTGGTCTTCATTTTGTTCCGCCGTCTAAAATTCGTACTACAACCTTTCCAATTTGTCTCTATATTACACTTAATGCTTACACAAAATTTGAAATGATTCTAATTAGTAGTTTTTTCAGGCTGATTTTTTAGATATTAGGCCGCCATTTTGTTTTGCTATCTTAAATTCATACCAAATGTTACTAGTAACGCTAAAACGTGAAGATATGTAAAACCTGAGCGAAAATTTTTTCACGATTACAAACATTTAATATAGCCGCCATTTTACTCCGCCCCATCTTGAATTAGTACCACAGTTTTACTAGTTCATTTCTATACCACAGTTAGTTATTGCACACAATTTGAAATCAGTCTATTAAATAGTTTTTTCAGACTGAATTTTTAAATAATTTATTAAGGCGCCATTTTGTTCCGCCATCTTAGATTCGTACCAAAATTTTAAAACTTGAAACGGAAAGATCTGAAAAAATTTCGGAGTTAAAACATTATTAGAAGTTTTTTTCATTCTAAATAGGTAATATGAAGCCCACATAACAAATTTGAATATTTTTAGACAAATCAATTAAAAGATATGGAATGAAAAAATAATTCCTGCAATTAAGGCTTTCAGTTTCGAAATCTCGAAATCAGTTTACAGTTTCGAAAATCCCGGGATTAAAAACGCGATTTTGAAAAATTCCTATATTTAATAACGCGATGCACGGAAGAAATGGGGTGTAAAGGTTTTCACTTACTTCGCGTATCCATTCGATCGCTACTTTGTCTGTAATTTTCACAACTTCACTTTTATTGTCCAGGGCTCCGAAAACACGTATACTATTAGTAACGAAATTTATTTAATTGTTTTTAAAATATGAATTAATATAGCGTAGGCTATAGCGAATTTAGAGCTGTTTTAAAGTTTTTACAAATTATTATTAGAAAATATATAAAATTTAAAAAAACTTATCTTCTTATATCCTCGGGAAATCTTAAAAAGCTATGAGATGATTTGTAGCTTGTAATTTTACAGTGTTAGGCAGCACACACCATACCACTGACTTTTCTAGAGTGTTTATATTTTGATATTATTTTTAATAATAATATCTAACAGTCTTAAACATTTAAATTTAATTTATACCTTACTTCAGCGGCCAGCGCTTCGAAGAACAAAAAACGCCGCCACTGCACACAATTACGTCTGAAACAATAATAACACTCTCCAGCTGATCCAACGCTGCTGAGTTGATAGATTCCCGCCCAAATTGAGGTTATGTGATGATTTGCGCGCCTAGCGAAAGCAAAACAAAACCAAACGGGAAGTGGCTATGATGATACATACAGAGGCATTTACTACCCTATCATATCTAACGGAGATACAGGTCAAGAATCCGAAGACAAAACTGTGTTTAAAGAGATTCAGAGGGTGAAAGAACTTATGATATCTGGCAACAAGACACACCTAGCCATACCTTAGATGGAGGGAGTTTTTGGAACCCTCGTGGTCCGCATAGTGGAACCCGAATGTATCGAATGGATGACACACCGGGAAAATCGGCGAACGAAGCAATCGAAAACAAAACTACTCGTAGAAACAGAAGAAAGTCTCAAACATATCCAGAACTGAAGAAGCCAAACCATGAGGCCTTGCTGGCAAAAATGGAAGGAAAAACATACGCAGAACTTCTTAAAAAAATCCGACAAGAAATAAACCCGGAGGAGCTGGGAGTGAATGTTGAAAAAGTAACAAAGACAAAAAGCGGGCAACTTCTGCTCACCATTCAAAACGGACCTGAAAAAGCTGATATCCTTAAGCGGAAAATATTCGAAAAGATTCCTGACGCTAAAACATCGCTGCTGATAAAAAAAAGGTTAATAGACCTAAAAGGAATCGATGAAGCAGTCACCGTTGAAGAAATTAAAGAAAAAGTGTCCGAAACAGAGGCCGTAAAACTTATCCAACAGGCTGATATCAAAATTGGGTGGACCAAATGTAGAATAGAAGGAAGAAAGAGACAAAATGTTTTAGATGTTGGGAATACGGGCATGTCAAAGCCTAATGTAAAGGACCCGACAGGGAAGCATTAGGCGTTAAATGTGGTAAGATCGATCACAAAGCGAACACATGTACCAATCCACCGTACTGCGTCGTTGCAAACAAGAAGGACATTAATCAGGAGCACTTAAATGCACGGTGAACAAAAGAAGGGGCAGGCGGAGGTACTAGAGAAAATTACCGGCCAAGATTAAGATTCTCCAAATCAACACCCAGAGAAGCCGTCCGGCACTAAACCTTTCTCTCAACACAGCAAGCAAAATAGGAGCCAGAATCGTCATCGTAAGCGAACCGAATAAAAACGCAATCAAAGGAAGAAAAGACCGGGTTTTCGATGAGAACCTAGATTTTGCGATAAAAGTAATACAAAGTGACCTAATAATAAAGAACCAGGGAAGAGGCAAAGGCTACTCATACATAGCGACCAAAGAATTTACACTCTATAGCTGCTACTTATCACCGAACGATGATTTAGAAGATCTTGAGGAAACTTTGCTCAGTATCGGAAGATGAATCGATTAAATAAAGAGAAAGCCATAGTGGCAGGTGACTTTAATACAAAGTCCGCTATGTGGGGCTTGCACAGAACCGATAGAAGAGAAGAGGTGGTAACGGAATGGATGGCAGAAAACGATCTGCACATTGCGAACCAAGGCGATACACCTACGTTTCATAGACAAGACTATTCCTCGATACTGGACCTTACTCTTGCGACAGAAGACATCAGAGCTAACATTACAGAGTGGACAGTCAGTGAGGAAGAAACTCTTAGCGACCACAACTACATCACGTTTGAAATAGCTGACACATTAAGAAAAAATACTTTTCCTAGGCAAAACCGGAAGAATCAGGGCTGGCAGGTTAGCAACCTTAACAAAAACAAACCACGACAAGTGCTAAGTAAATTGGAAGTGTAAGAAAACAACTCTACTGAACATTTCTTAAAAAATTTGAGGAAGATATGCAACAAAACCATGCCAAAAAAGAAGGTCACTAGAGGAAAACCTGCCTACTGGTGGACTGAGGAAATCGCAGCAGTGCGTAAGAGATGCATAGAAAACAGACGAACCTATACCAGAAATGCAAGAAGAGTCACGACTGACCAGAAACAAGTGCTGTGGGAAGCATATAGGGAGACCAAAAAAATGCTACGAAACTCAATTAAAAAAGCAAAAAGAAACAGTTGGAAAAACCTTGCAAGAACCTGGAAAATGACATATGGGGTGATGGCTATAAAATAGCCATGAAAATGTTGTAAGTCATCTCTTTCCGGTCCACCAGGAGGTCGACTTCCACTGTGAAGTTGGCGCTAGAGCTCTGACGTTTTCGGTGGATGAGCTACGTATGGCCTCTGCAAGACTAAACTGCGGCTAGGACCATTACTTTGTCACGCATTATCAGGTCACGGATGCTTCCGGAAATACCTCTTCGAAAGACAAAGAGCAACGTCAGATAAATGCGGCTACTGTGGGGCCATAGACAACGCGGAGCAAACGCTGTTTACATGCCCAAGGTGGGAAACACAAGGAACAGAGTTTAGACATAGAACAGGCGGAACTTTCGACAGAATCAGCATGATGCGTGGTCAGGTACAAATTGAAGATACATGGACCCGTGTGTATAAAATCATCAGACGTATAATAGAGAATAAAGAGAAAGAGGGAATGTAAGAGACACGACAGGAAAAAAAAAGATTGATAGATACGATGAAAAGGCATAGCTCCTGAACCCCTAATCTAGGAAGGAGGATGTAGCGAAATGGCTAGACAAAGCCCCATCCCGAAGTAATATGCGGGCGGTTCCGGGATGAAGGCTTGAGTTTTGTTCAGGGAGGCCACTTGTGGGTAACATGCTGCCCCTAAGCCCCCACAAACGTGATAATCGAGGGGCCAAGTTTGAAATCCCTTACAGCTACTTGTACGTCATCTAAGATATTGAGTATTCATTTCGCAAAAACTCCAAATAGTTGTCTACATTAACCAATTAAATTCCAGCTGATAAGGGCTGCCCTGACATTTAAGCTAAACTTGTATTCGAATGAAACCTGTTTTTTTTCATGTGGATTCTCGTCAGCCCAGTAGTGCAGATTGTGGCAATTGGTAATCCTTCACGAATAAACTTCGGTACAGATTGGTTGTTAATCTGTGACTTCGGTTTATCAGACAACAGGTGTAAATCAAGTTGATTGCGTACCTTTCTAATGCTAGTCGTAGGATCTGCCTTAAAAGGTTCTAAAATTTGCTTGTCCATATTCAGGTCATATCATTCAATCTGTGATCTACTTTTCTGGTTTCACTTATACGATGGTATGTACTAATAAATATTTAAATATTAGTATTTCTTCTTCCAGTGAATCTCTCTCGATATAATCGATAAAATACCGATGCATTTCCGTCGGGCCGTCCGCTCGTCCATACAGAAACAATATAACAGCATACTCCACATTTGAATAAGCGGCCATCTTACTTATTTGTTAACCTAATCTTGAAAATTAACATATCCTTTATCAAAAGCAAAAAATTATGAGCTGGTCTGTAACTTTATTGTAGGTAAGAAATAAGTAAAATTAGAAATGTAATAATAAAATAGAAAGTGTATCAATACTCCACTTAACAGAAAACCTGTAGTTAGACATCAGCCTACTGTCGTTGAATTCAAACTATTAAGAAATTATTTACCATACTTTCGTCAAATCATCCCAATGAGGATAACATAGCACAGTTTAGTTTCCTTGTCAATAGAATATGCAGTTTTTGAGAAAATGCTGTTTATTATCAAAAAATATTTTAATTGGACTAAATAATGTTTTTAGCACATTTACGTTTTTTTGTTTTTCTTAAATAATTTATTAAATCAGTGGCGGCTCCTCCATTAGGTCATATGGTCAAATGATCCCCCAATAAATATTTCCAAACAGAAAATAAATAATTTATGGCTGGCTATCCGCGATGTCCTCGTGGTTATAAACGGAGGCGAGTTTTTCCCGATTGAATTCGTATAGGGGCGCATAGCTAATATACGGCTTACGTTAGCAAATTTTGGGTCAACAGCCGCGCCGAGCAAACTTAAACATTTTTGTCAGTGCGTTTAATGTAAATCGTGTGATAGGTTGTGGTTACGATTGCGTATTTTTATAGAATTTATTTTATTTTCAAGACTTGTTTGTTGATTTTGTGATTTAAATTAATTGAAAAAATTAATGTTTTAAATAATCGTAGACACAGTGGTTTAGAATCTCAAGACTTCAAAAACCGCCAGTAAGCTGAACTTTGAGAAGACAACAAGTAAAGACAAAAACATGATTTTTTCAGATGACTCTGTGGTGTAAAATATAACAATTAGGAAATTAAGTGGATGTATATATGTATGTATATCGCTCGACCTCCCAAAACCAACGATGTATCACACTTAATGTTTGAACAGAAGATTTAAGATTTTCCCATAAGAGCGCATTGCTTCCAAACAGCTGGGGACAGTCCGCCGGCTGACCCTGGAGAACAGAAAGCGGAAGGCGGAGCTTAACTAGTTTCCACTACCGTCATTGCGACTCATTTCGATGCGAACGTATTTAGAATATTTTCTTGGCGACTGCTTTACTTAAATTATTTCAATATTTTTATACATCGCCCGGCAAAGTTGGAAGTTGAGAGATTCTATGGAATTTTTCAATGCGGTCTCATTTATTTAGATCTTTTTTTAGGAGTAGGCTTCTTAGGGACTGTCTTATTTAAATAATTTTGTTTTATATCGTGTCCAAGCCGAAAATATATTGGAGATGTTATGTTGGGTTTTATGTTTAGACAAAGGTTGGCACGTAAATGCTTGTAATGTGTATTATATTACATCAATTTAATTTTTGAAAGAGCATTTTTTATAATTACACGGACTAGCCTAAGAAAAAAGTTATATGACTGGAATAATTGAAAATATTATTCATATCTTAAAAGCTCCAAAAAATACCTGAAAGCAAATACCATATTAGTTTTAATTTTCCAATTATTTTATAAAACAAAATTTAAATTTATTTAATAAAATAAAATCTGGAGAGGAAAAGTAGGTCAATTATGAATTTTGGCGGTGACGATATGGCGGACAAATTTCGTTATTGATGAAAATTCGGTTAAAAATCGATATTTGAAATATTTAAGAGTGCAAGTTATGAATTTTTAGTCAGCAAAATAAAATTCTAAAATTGAGAACAAACTTCATTCAACGTAAGAAGGAAGTATTGTGATCCTCAAAAATCACCCTCCCAGGTTTTTACAGAAGTTCACATTACACAGTCCCTAGATGCCAAAAAATATGTTTTCTGTCGGCTTAAAATTACTTACCCGATTGACTTTTTTTTTTAGTTTATAAGCCGGTAAGCATTTTGTTTTTAGAACGGAAAAAGGCGTCAAACATATTTCTTGTTTAAAAAAAAACATTTCTTTCCCTATAATATGTGAGCTTACAGAGTAAAACAGTTTACTAGAACGCAACTATTTTACAATGCAGAAACACAGTATAAACAGGTTTTTCCAAGCAAACTCATGCTTGTTAATGACTGCAAATACTATAATAGTCAAAGCGTTGTAAATAAACTAACATAGTAATACACTGCCTACCAGTTTCAAAGAAATTTTCAATTTATATTTTGTGTATTAAGAGTTAAGAAAACAAAATTAAAATGTATAAATTGTGCATTTTAGTCTATTTGTCCATTTTAAAATACTTAATTTAAATTTTCTTAAGAAACTATTTATACCTATAAAAATGCTATATTTTATTTATCGTGATCTGTATATTATATCAAAAAATAGGCAAATGTCTTTTTCCCGGAAATTCCCTCGTTATGATTTTTTTCCATTTGTTAGGAATAGTGGAATGTGACCCAATTTAGTTCGGTAAATAGTCACAGTATATATGTGTTACATGTATTTTTCAAACATTTTTATTGGGCGCCATTTTGTTCCATCATATTAGATTCCTACCAATATTTACCAGTTTCTTTCTGCCTATGCCTCACTTGACTTTTGGGAATAATTTTAAAATAAATTCAATAAGTAGTTTATACATTAATATTTAATACATATCCTTTTGGTTAAGTCATGTTGAATTCGTACCAGTTTAACAGATTTAATTTTTCTGCAAAATTTAAAGTCTATTGAATTTTTTACGTTGATTTTTCCAAAAAAAATTAATTTGGCCCATTTTGTTGTACCATATTAAATTCGTATAACAACTTTAGCAGTTTATCTACATCACACTCAATTCTTGCACAAAAATTGAAATAAATTTAATATGTACTATTTTCAGGCTGATCTTTTAAATATTTGGTTGGTGGTTGTAAAGTTTTAATATTTCCATCAGATGCTCACGGAATGGTATGGAATTCCCCATAGATTTTCTCTATTTTTAATTAAACCTATGAACAGTTTATACCATTTGAAAGATAAACAATCAGAGTATGACTGTCGTGTAATAGTTTTTTGATATAGGGTTATTTTTCGGAGAAAATAAATGGTAAAGTTCTTTAATTTTAGAGAACATGTACTCGAGAAAAAGAAAATTGAAAAAGAGTCTATTGAATAAAATTTTTTACGTTGATTTTTCGAACAATTTAACTTGGCCGCCATTTTGTTGTACCATATTCAATTCGTACCACAACTTTACCAGTTTGTCTCTACATCACACTGAATTCTTGCACAAAAATTGAAATACATTTATTAAGTAGTATTTTCAGGCTGATTACTTAAATATTTTATTAGGCCGTTATTTTGTTGTGCTATTTTGGATTCGTATCAAAATGTTACCAGTTTATTTCTATTGACTGATTTTTGTGCAAAATTTGAGATAAATTGGATAAATAGTTTTTTTAGTAATAACTTCTCTACATTGTTCCGCCGTATTGGATTTCAACCAAAATATTACTAATTTTTGACTAAATTTGAAGTCAGTCTGGTAAGTAGTTTTTAAGCTGTGCCGCGAACTGACAGACAGACCGACGGAATTGCTAAAACATATTTTTGGCATCTAGGGACACTAAAACGTGAAGATATGTAAAACTTCAGAGAGTAATTTGTTCATGATTACAAACATTACATCAACTAGTAAAACCTAATTTTACTAATTGATCCCTATACCACAATTAGTTATGGCACACAATTTGAAAGTAATCCATTAAGCAGTTTTTTCAGGCTGAATTTTTAAATATTTTGTTAAGCCACCATTTTGTTCCGCCATCTTGGAGTCGTACCAAAATGTTACCAATTGATTCCAACAAAATACTTAATCTTTGTGTAAAATTTGAGACAAATTGGATAAACAGTTTTTTAATAACATTTTTTTTACATTTTACTAGGCCGCCATTTTGTTTCACTATATTGGATTTTTACCAAAATATTACCAGGTCATCCCCATATGATAATTAATTTTTGAACAGAGTTTGAAGTCAATCAGCTAAGTGGTTTTTAGCTATGCCGCGAACAGGCAGACAGAACAAAAACGTGAAGAACTGAAAAAATTTCGGAGGGTGGTTTTTTGACGATAACAATACTTCCCTTTTACGAGGGAAGAAAAAATTAAGACATTGCTCCGACGTGAAGAAAAATCCGATTCTTACTTACTAATTCTCCGAGATTTTTCAGATCTTGACATTTCGGGGTTGGTCTGTTCGGGGCATAGGTACCTACTAACCCGATTGACGTCACATTTTGGTTAAAAATTAAATATTGCGGAATTTACGTCAAATTTAGTATAAAAATCAAATGTTACATAAGAATGAACTGGTAACAATTTGGTAGGAATCCAAGATGGAAAACAAAATGGCGACCTAATAAATTATTTTAAAAAACAGACTGAAATACTACTTATTAGAATAAATTTAAATTTTGTACAAAAATGAAGTGTGATCATATAGATATACTGGTAAAATTGTGGTACGAATTCAAGATGGAGGAACAAAATGGCGGTTAAATAAAATATTTAAAAAATAAACCTAAAACATGACGGAACAAAATGGCGGGCAATAAAATTGTGTGTATTGTATGTATCTATATATTTATATATATATATATATATATATATATATATATATATATATATATATATATATGTTACTAAATGACTATGTGCAAAACTAAATTGTGTTCCTAATAAAAGTAAAGGTTCAGTACCAGGGAATTTTCGAATAAAGGAAATTTACCGATTTTCATTACTCTGTATTTCATATTTATAAAAAAAATTAATAGTGGAGTTTATGGTACGTATTTTGAGATATCAGCTTGAATTTAAAACCTCCTTACCTTTTTGTACAAGTTTAACCAGGAGAGAGTTTAACAAATATACATTTTCTTTAAATAAATAAATAATACGTTAAATGACATTTTAATAAGCAAAATGCATATTCGTTTCTACTTTCAACAGCAAACACTGAAACATATTTAACAAAGAAATAATTCTCCAAAAATTTCTTTGAAAATTGATACTATTTTCAGAAAAACTAACAAAAGTTAAAATATATCTTCATTCAAGTCCCTGGCTTTATTTTGGTAAGAACCAAACTTTCAAAAAAAACAAAAAAATAAAAATAACATTACAGATATTATTTTTATAACAATTGTATCATATAAACAGTTCCAATAATAAACTGACATTTATCTGAAAAACACACATTTAGCAAACGTGGCAATCTTGCAATTCCGTGAAATTGAACAGTCTACTCAACTATCCAAGTATGATTTCGAAATCGGCCAAAGTCACGAAATAATGGCGAGATTTTACCATTGATCAGTTCAAGGGCGAGCGACGCATATATTTCCACCTTAATTTGCTAGAATTTTTGCGTTGTGGTTGTAAAGTTTTAATATGGTGTGGAATTCGCCAAAGAATTCTTTCTATTTTTAATTAAACCTATAATCACTTCATATCTTTTGAAAGATAAACAAACAGAGTATCACTGTCCTATAATAGTTTTTTCATTTAGACTCATTTTGCGGAGAAATTGAATGGTAAAATCGTGACAGAAATGAATCCTTTTCACCGAGGTTTGTACACTATTTTATTTACAATAATACCTTTTAAATGCAAATGACGCTTTTGTGACAAATATAACTATGTGAGAAATTAACAAAGTAAGATTCTGTATAGCCATAAGCTTCACCACCAAAAATTGAAATTTTGACAGTGGTTACTATGGTACTAAATAAGCCAAGCATACAAACTTAATTGCTTTTTTCATAGAGTTTGTCGAAGACAATGAGCGATTCAGAAGAAATCATTTGTGCTCCTCAATTGAGAGAAGCCGCGGAAAGTTTGGAAAAAATTAAATAATCGAATAAAATTGAAACATTTTCGTTATTCAATAAATATCGACATGTGTGTGGGTGGAAAGTGACAATTACCCCGGGTTGAAAGTGATCACTTTCCACTCAGGTAAATGTCACTTTTCTTCGGGATAAATGCGAAAGTCAGAAATATGTTTTTTTCAAACTTTTAAAATGTCAGTAATGTCAACATTACATAGGTG
>JAUTXW010001698.1:0-85000 GCA_030620095.1 Kuschelorhynchus macadamiae | reverse complement strand
TTACCTCTTCAGGTACAGGCGAAAACGATTGAAAGTAGGACACAAACGCATACATTGATAAAAAAATCAAAGGACTGGTATATATAAAAAAGTATGTATTTTTTGCCAAAAATCTACAATTTAGTATAAGAAACAAAAACTAACGTTAGTTAATGTATGTACTAAAAATTTTGAACTAAACCTAAGGCGGTATGCAAATATATTAAACGATCAGTCTATGTTGACAAAAATTGCTGATGTCGACTTTGTAGCAAAAGAAATTTGCTATCACCAAAAATGTCGAAATATGTATCAACACAGCGCAAAAATTTCATTAAAAAAAAATAAGGCCTATAAAGGATCACAAGTAAATAGATTACAAAATATAGCAGCGCATACTAAATATTTTGAGCGATTATGTGAATACATTGAATTTGAAATATTATCTAACCATAATGTACTTTATTTTAGAGATATTAGAGACTTTTATAACAGGTATTTTGCGAAGAAATTGATAATTTTTGAGTTTCTGACCACAATTTCATGTTTCTAAAAAGAAAGATATTATGTAGATACCCATGTAGATGAAATTATATTTAAGAAAATGAAGAATTCTCAAGTCGTTTATGGTAAAGAAATGAATCCTAGCGAAGCCGTAATAACGAAACTAGTCCAAAGGCATGCCATTGAAACTCGAATGCGAAAGGTAGCGTTTGAGCTTCGGAGACAGATTTTAGAAATAAAAAAGTCACCGTTGCCTGAAAATATTCAAGTAAAAGATATTTACAAGTGTGAATGTGAGTTACCCGATCGTTTGTTATCGTTTCTTAACGATTTGATATTAAGGCCCAGAAAAAAGTCAACGAAAGATGTAAAGTTGGAATCTGTTGCTCAAGATATATATTTAACGTCTAATGGTCAAATCAAAACTTCCAAGCATCTGCAACTTGCCCTCACACTTAAAAGTTTAACTGACAGTAAAAAAGTTTAATCTTATAAACAGGCTTGGCCATTCTGTATCATATACAACAACAGAACAAATAGAAACCGAACTAACACATTCTTCAAAATCTTTCAACAGTATTTTACCTGATAAAGTAACAAAATTTGAAAGTAGGTCTTCTGGTGTAGCTTTCGACAACTATGACAGGTATGTCGAGACTTGAAGCCGGAAGGGTACTTTACATGATACAGTTGGGATTTACTATCAGTAAGAAGTAAATGAACAACAGATGCCAATCGAGGACCCTTTCTTAGCATCAGAGGTGCCATTCGAGGACACTTCCTTACCATCGACATCATTACAGGCGGCAGAAATTAAAAAAAGGGGAAGATATGAACATTCACAATCACTAATAGAACCATACCGAAAAAAGCTCAAAATTAAATGTCAAATTACTGCGATCGACGATCCTAGAAGAAAAGATGTCCCTTCAAATTTTGATTTAGTCCATACATTGGAAAAATGGTTTGTCATTACTTATGCTGTATTGGAAACCTATTTACCTATGTGGGTAGGGTGGAACTCGCAACTATATAGTGATCTGCCATCAAAGCAAAAAATTTTTTATATCCCACAAATTAATGAATCACCTACAGCCACGTCAGTAGTTACAGAAACATTAAATATGTGCTTAAAAATAAAAGAGGAGACCAATCAGAAATATATAGTAGTGACATATGATCTCGCGATTGCAAAGATAGCTTACTAAATTCAGATGTAGAATCACCTCGATACGATGAAGTTTTTATCCAACTTGGTGGTTTCCATATTCAAATGGCCTATTTTAAAGCAGTGGGAAAATATATAGACGAATTTGGTTGTACTCAAATATTAGTGGAAGCTGGAATTTTAGCAGTTGGTTCATTAAAAGGTTTTCTGACAGCAACCCACTTCAATCGGTGCAAGCGTATTCACCGTCTTTTTGCAACAGCTCTGCAAACATTCCACTTTTTGCGATTTTTAAAGGAGAAAGATTTAGATAAAAATGAAATAAATGCTGAAGTTGCTCATACCTATGAATTTTTGAAGGAAAGCTTTTCGTTTACGAATTACGCTGATAATATTTTAGACGAATACCTATCTTATTGCCAAAAAACCCTTAAAGGCGAACACGGAAATACAGCACAATATTGGTTCATGTACATTAATTTGATAGACATTTTCTACGATTTCTCACGGAGTATTCGAACTTCTTATATTGATTTGTATGTGTACAGTCTAAATAGTATGGCAGCTATATTTTTTTCATTTAATCAACCCAACTACGCTAAATGGACTGTAAAGTTCCATGATAATCTTTTAAAAATTAATGATACTCACCCTAACCTAAAAGAACTATTAGAAAATGGTAGCTTTTCTATTAACCGTACCAATCATAGTTTTTCTAGGAGCCCAGTTGATTTGACCTTAGAACAAACGATAAATGCCGATACCGCCAATAAATATGGTGGAGTGTCCATTTTACCAACTCGGATGCCAGACAATGATGGGCTCAAAGTCATTTTTTAAGAACTTCTATAATTATAAACTTTTTTGATGAGATTGGTTTAACAAAAAAGACGGATGCATTACAGGAGTTGAGACCAGGTAGAATAAAAAAAGATAATGAAGATCTAAATGTAATCATAAATACAATTCAGACCTTTCTTAACCCCTTTGCAGACGCTTCTAAAGAGTATTCATTCAATATATCGAATGGAAAAACATGTTCTCCAACAGAAAGGTTTTTGTTGAATATTTTGGATATAGGTACAAAAGCACGGGATGACTTTATCATCGAAGGCTCGGAGGATGAAAACAGATTTGAAAGGCCAATAAAAAAACTTAAAATAAACAACTTGGCCTCCGAAGCTGTTAAAGTTCCCATAAAGATTAAGGATACTTTAAAAGAAGTAAAAATTGAAAGAGATCTCATGGGAAAATTGTTGGTTCTATCAGTTAGTCATGAGATAGATTTGAACAATGTTTTAAGTTACCCCCTAACCCCGGTTCCATCCAATGTTTTAAGTTACCCTCCTACACCATTAAAAACAAATAAAGCTTCTTTACTTAATTTTTTACAATCGCGGCAATCTCGTTTGGATCCAAAAAAAATTGATGTCCTAGTGGATGGGTTCTTTTTTTCTGCATCTATTTAAAGATTTGCCACAAACGTTCAAAGGTGTATCAGTTACAATTTTAAAAAGATTGGTTTCTTTTCAATCTAAAGAAATACATCTTATTTTTGATAGAGTAATTTCGCCTTCGATAAAGGACTCAGAAAGAGATATGCGCATGACAGAAAGTCGATCTGGCCGTTATAATATCGGGGCCACAACAACAAAGGCCATCGAATTTTCTTGCGACGTTCAGAAATGACAGTTTCAAAAGGGAAATTATTACATTTCTTTTGTTTGCAAAATGTAAGGAAAACCTGAGTTAGTTTCTGTTAAAGCTGCGCGACTGGATATTTTCCTAGGAGCGTATCAGAGCAGCAGTAAGAAAAGCCCACTAATAATTAAAAAAAAACATTTAATGCTCCACTATTGCCCCCATGTCAGCAAGAGCGTATCGAAAAAATCAAAAGATGTAATCAAATTTGTGCTATGTGGTCTCACGCAACTGAAATGCGATCAGTTTTTTACAATCCTGAAAATATTGGCAGGAGTTTAGAAAATAACAGATATTGTCCTACATGGTTTGAGGGGGACCAAACACCTAAAGACGAGTCAAATGCCAACTCCTCGGAGGAGTGCGTGCAATCGGACAATGATTAATAAAAAATAGAGTGCCATATTTTATATCTGGGTATTTGTTATTCTTTTGATTCTTATATTTTTTATGTTCTAGGTATTTGGTGATTTAAGAAATTCCACCTAAGTTGTGCCTTTATTTTTATTCTTAAGTAGTTTTTACGAAGAATACTTAGTTTTTGTTCCTTATTATGTTTTTGGGTTGCGTGTGTTTTGTATTTTTGTTGTCTAGTAGTTTATAAGTTGCAACATCTAAAGTTGTAAAAAAACAATAACTTATCATCATTTATGATTTTTTTATGTATGTTAGAGATCTAATAGATTTTTTATTTGTTTTTTTGTTTTCCATACTAAAATTTTGTTAATTATAATATATAAGTTATATATTAATGTGTTAAATATATTTAGAGAGGTAACAGTTTTTTTTTTTAATTTTATAGGTCCTTTATTGAGGCATTTACTAAAAATATTTTTTAATTTTTTAATAATATTATATACATTACATTATATTATATATATTTGTTAAAATGAAAGCTGATTTACAAGTTAAAATGGTATGTTTGCCTTATTGACAACAGTTTTTATTCGTATATCAATACTACATAATTATTAAATTAAAGCAAATTTAATTTTCATTATCTTCAGTGCTATTTTTAAAATCACATTTTACTAACCTATGAAAATAATTATTAAAATCATTTCCTAGTTAGTCCTACTAAAGTAACTACCACCCTAAATTGAATTCAAGTTGGAGAAAAAAAACCATGGTGATTTTGAATTTTTTCGAATAACTGATAGTGAGTCTGATAGCCAAACGATGCTAAATTTTCTCTGCCTTTTAGGTTTTAGAATAGGCATTTGATGACAAACAAAATACGCTATAGTTTGTTCATAACACTTAACCTTTACTGGTTAGTCATCTCGTGTCGAATTAATTTTCGCGAAAATTCGCGAACCTCTCTCTGCCTTTGTATATTTAAAATCAACATTAAATAAAGAAAAAAATGAGAGCTATAATTTGTGTATGATACTGGATGTTTACTATTTAGTCAACTTGTGTCAAATTGACAGGTCTCTGCCGAGACGAAAGCTACCGCTTACTTTCTCTGCTGAGCCGGTTTTATCACGTAAGGAAGGTCACCTTTCAAACTAAAATGAAATTATTCATAATATTTCACGTTTACTAAAATTCACTTTTTGATAAAGTTTAACCCCCTCCCCTAAATTTAAATGACCAAGTAGGAACGGCAGAGCCTCTGATATAGGTATTGTGGCTATTACCCTAGCTTAAAAAATTAATTAACCTTTTGTTGCAGTTGTTGACTAACTTTGTTCGGTACCCCCCGGTCTATGGCTATATAATTACTTTTTATATTGTGTTATGATTTGACTGTTGAATTTTGTAGGTTTGAGTAATTCATCTCATGCTTGGTTTTTATATTATGAACAAGTCGTTTATGGCGATTATGTGTTGGTAGAAAATAACAAAAACAAGAAACCTGGGCTAACCAAAAAAGCATTTTTGTATTTTTTTTGTATTTTAAGATCTCTCCCGAAATTAAGGATCCATAAATTAACTACACTAAGTGCTGTATTTTTTTCTTAATGATATAAATCAAGTTACAGAAGTTGGAATAAAATCTAATATAGGCTGTTTGAAATAATTTGTGTATTTAAATTTTTATTTCACAAATTAATGAACTTCTTACAAGTCTGTAAACACCTGTACTCTTAAGTCTATCAGAACTTAGTATTATTTGGTGAAGGAATTTAAAAAGAAATCACTATTATAAAAGAACCTATAGTAAATTATCAGACCTCTTGTGTCTCCATACTTTCATCACCTTCTCCTTCTTCCATTTCTTCATCTTCCTCTCCATCTTTTTTCTCAGGAGGATTTTCATAAGCTTTATCTAAAGGTGATACCACAACACCATCCCATACTGACATTTCTTTAGCGATGTTATTACTACCTTCCATCCCTAAAATCTGTTTGTAACCACCATGGGAAAGTACCCTTAATAATGTCTGAGCTGTTAAACAGCAAATATCTTGTTGTTCCAAAGTCATAGCTGTATGAATTCTAAGACTGACACCTTCACAAGGATCAGTAATACCAGCAGATCCTGGCAGGAAGAGACCAGCAGCAAGAAGCTGGAAAACTCTACGAAATGCTACATTAATAGGTAGAGCTTGACGGCTAGGATTATGCATAATAGAAAAATGTGCAAGTAAATCTAACATCCAAGGTGTTAATGGTTCGAATCCCTCAAACCTTGTTCTTACATCACGAAGCAAACGAATCAGAACCTTAATGGATGAGTGATGTGCGTTTTCTTCAAACCATCTGCTGTGACGAATAGCCGCCAAATGACTTAACATAATTTTTTGATCTAAATGAATTTCAGGATCCAGCTTGCGTATATTATGATGTAAAGTGGTAACTAAAACACGAACGCAAGCGAAAGCATTACGAATTTCAAGACCGCGCTCGTTCGTAGCATGAGCTAGCTGCTCCCCTTTTGGTACAATTTCATTTTTCATAAGATTTTTCAGATCTTCCTTAACTTTATTACCAAGTGCTTCTACAGCTTCTTTTGTCGGTAGGGTTTTCAAAATGACAACAATGTCTGCAACATTATATCCGGTAACCATGGTTCCTTTTTTAAAAGACCCAACTTGACGTACTTCATCCAATTGCTGTAACAAAAAAAATGTGACTCAAAAACTAAAACATATTTTTGATATTTCATATTACAAGATTCCTACATTACCAAGAAGCTTATTCTGCTTTCAGATATCTTATGTAATAATTAGACGTGAGAATTTAAATACACATTTCAACCTATTTGCACAATATCCAGGACAATGCTGTAATGGTGACTTAGCAGTCAGTTATTAATTTACTAATGGCATACAAACTAGTGATAAGACATTTTAAATTAAAAATAATCGATAATTCAGTTTTTGAAATAACCTGTAATATTTTCAGTTACGAGAACTGTTATGTCAGACTGCACCTATTATATTTTATACAAGTAGTTTGGTAAATATTTATTTTAATAAGTGTGAGATATCGAATACCTAATATAATAAAATTTAAAAAAAAATGCTTTTTTATGTAACATAAGAATATAATAGATCTTATTTTTAAAAATATGTTAATTATTGTACGCCACCTGGGACGTATAGTGAACACATTAAGATTTTAATTTTTATACGAAAGCCTTCATCTGGTGTAACAGTTAAAAAAAGAATAATATAAAGTCAACAGAGCTCAGTGGCATAGTAGAAGTAAACTAATCTCGACAAATCCTTCGAACAATTTTTATTCGATTACTGGTGCCTACAGATATGGCCGAACTGTGAAATTGGAATATTGTAAAAACCTTTCATGTAAGCAATAGTATTTCTACATCTGTAAGATGAGAACAAATTCGGCAATAATATTATTTTCTTTTTTACCTAAATCGACTTAAATGTTTTTTTTTAAATTTTTTATTTATTACGGGACTTGCCAAATCATATATTTTCTTTATACATTACTAAAAAAAATACAAAATATTATAAACAATGTCAAAACAGAACTATATATCATTCAATAACATTGAGTTATCAATTATTTAAAAAACATGTATGAATTAAAATAATGTCAAGAGACTAAAACATTTAAAAACACTAAACATACACAATGACTGTACTTTTACAAATTAAAAGTATTACAACGTCCTCTTTAAACAATACAAAGAACAATTAAAAATATCTAGCTCAATGCTATTTGCATTGGCCTTCATCCTATTCAGACTGGAATTCTGACCATACAAAGTACGATGGCGTTCCAGTGCTAAAGTAGTGGTGCATCTTAACGAGCGTGAAGGAACGTGAATTCCAAACCTCGCAAGCAATTCCGGACTAGTTATCAGTCCAGTTATAACTTTGTAAAGAAAGGGTTTATCAAAATTATTCCTACGGTACGACAAAGTAGTTAATACCATTAGAATTCAAAGATCTTCATAATTGATATTTTCAAATGGAATCTTAAGTTTAAAAGTTATATATCGTAAGAACTTATTTTGGACGCGGTCAATCCGGTTTACATGTATTGCGAAGTATGGACACCAAACACAAACACTACTCTCCAAGTGACTTGTAACTAGACCAATGTAGAGCATTTTCAGTGCATTCAGATTGTTAAAATATTGAGTGTGTCTTTTAATAAATCTTAACATTTTAAGAGCCTTATTACAACACAGATATGCTCAACATAAGTCAGTTTTTGGTCAAACAAGACACCTAGATCACGAATTACCTTGACAGATTCAATTTCATTACCATCAAGAGAGTAGGTGTTCACAGCCGGTGACACTGGTAAATTGGATATATTTACACTTTTTAATATTTAGGCTCATTCTATTTTCCCTACACCATACTTCAAATCTCAGATCATCCCCGAACCACTGTGACGAATCTACACAGTTTATAATGTAATTCCAAGACTTGTTCCGTAGTTTCCTAATAATTTTGATACACTTCTGCCTTTGACGCGGAGGGAATGTAAACACAGCACAGTGTTAGCTTCCTCACTTTCAACCGACACCCATATTTCTTCCAATTCCGGCAAGGAGATTCTTTCAAGCCGAATTTTCTTTGATTGATAATGCTTATAGATAGCTACCAGTACACCACCATTGCGAGATTTGCCTGTCAGCTCTTGATTACGGTCTTCTCTAAATACAACATAATTCATAAAACCCAATTCAAGACTATTGAAATCAGATTTTAATGATGTTTACACAGAGTTCAGACATTTTAGTGCAGAGATCATTTACATTCTGATAGTATAGAGTGCAGCTAGTTTTAACCAACATTTCTGTTACTACTGATGACCTGTGCATCGTTGATGAGGACGAAAATTTTCGTTTCTATGCCTGACAGCTTCATTTCCATTTCAGTTCCCATGCGATATCAAGAATTTACGAAAGTCAAATTTCCTGTGCACTACACTATCAGTCCAAAATTTGTCATTTTCAAGTATTTTACTGTGACTCATATCGACTCCAATTTTAAAAGAACGGGCTTTGTACCTTGTGCTGAGCTGTTGTATTATAATATTTTCTCTTGAAATGCCA
Source organism: Kuschelorhynchus macadamiae (assembly GCA_030620095.1). NCBI lineage: Eukaryota > Metazoa > Arthropoda > Insecta > Coleoptera > Curculionidae > Kuschelorhynchus > Kuschelorhynchus macadamiae. Next base: position 76,157 of record JAUTXW010001698.1, on the reverse strand, counting down.
GAGTGTTCATTAATATAGCCATTTATGCAGTCAATGGTCACATGTTTGACCACCAGCCCCACATAAAACCATGACTTTTGTGGGCACCTGTAAAGCCTTTGTTTTCCTGAGAGGCTACGATATCAGAACTATCATAGTTGTTGTTGGCAGGGTGTTCACCTCTACGAGACAAACTTTGGTTTTGGCTAGGAATTGTATTAGCTATGGCAGAGCCCACCCCACTACTCACCTGAAATGTGTAATGGGATGGATATCCAAATGTCCAATTGTTGGTCCGGTGGTTGCAGGGATATCCCTATTATTTTGTTTTTATTTTTTCCTCCCTTATTAGATTCTGAAATATTTACTGCTGGAGTACTATTGCCCCTGTTACTATCTGTTTGCTGACCAACCTGAGAAACAACTGGGCTATTGGTAGAGGACTGCAGATTAGCAAATGAGTTTTGCAGCAACGTTTTTTTAATATCTACTATTTCATTTTGAAGCAGCTCAAATTTTGCTTCAAATATCTGTTTTAACACAGTCTGGGCTATCTCTGACAAAATTGACAGAGTAGCGTAATCTGTTTGAGAGGAATTATCTTTTTGTTTAAGTAAAAAATTTTCATTTGTAAGAGATTTTACCTCATTAGCATAGGCATAGTTATCCTTTGTCAATGAATCAATGGTCGCTAACATATTTTTCTGCAGGAGCTCATTTTGTTTCTTATCATTGGTTAACATAGTACATTTTTGAATATAATTATCTAACTCCTCTTGCATATTATCAATCCGTTCAATCCTCCCACCAAGCTTCTTATGTAAGTCCTTAATAATTGCTTTCTGTTCATTTATTATATTTAGGTTCTTGTTGTCAGCTTCAAAAACATCTTCAAAAAAGTCCTGAGTGATTCTTTTCATTCTCTTAACACCCTCTTTTTGAGCTCGCGCACACCTAAGTTGGTTATTTTCTTTATTTAAATCAGCCACCTTTGCTTCATTTTCCATACTTCCGTTTTTGGCATTCCAAAGTGCAAAAGATCCTGTTGCTATTAACAGCAACCCAATCACTCCTCTCCATACAACTTGGGTGAAAAACATTTAGACACCACATGCAACAATAATTATGAAAGTCTTTATTTCCACAACATTTAAATACTTTTTCCATTGTTAGAGTTTAAGTTTCAGAATTTTTTGGTTGATGGTACCACCAAGTGAAACAGACTATATATTCCGAAAATAACGCTGAAACGCACTATAGATTGTTTATGATTTGAATACAGTATTGTCATAAATTCCTTATAGTTTTTTACAGGGATTCCTATTGTTGCTGTTTAATTCTGGAAACAAAATATTTAAAAATTTACAATAGGGATGTACCCAAATCAATCAACTACCTAAAATACAAGTTTAAAATAGAGCGATATAAACATCGTTTATCACGAAACTAAGTTTCTCGCAAGTGCAAAAACTAATTTTTATCAAAGAATATCTTGGATGTCTATTAGTTCACGAGTTAACCGGACCGATTTTGGGCATAATCAATTTAGATGAAGGATTTCCAAAAAACAATTTGGCGTGTTACGTTTTTTAAATGCTTTCAGCGAACATACAATTATATTTTCAGATATTTTAGAAATAAAAATTCGTTAATTCTGACTTAAATAAGCATATAAAATTAATTAAATTACGAATTGTGAGCTCTCAAAAACAAATTTAAAATTTAACACGTTAAATTTTCCATTTAAATAAAAAAAAGGTTGTACATTTAACATTACAATTCAGAAATTGGTAGGAGCTTAAAACAGGGAGGAACAAAACTTTAGAATATCCTAAAAAATCAAGTATTAATATGTTATTGTTTCAGAGATTCGACTACCTACATCAATTTTAATTTTAACATCCATTTAATGTGTTTTTAGCAATACATCAGTTAGGGGATTTTTTGATGTATAAATTTCATTATTATTACATAATCGACATTTTAGTTAGAACATTAGAATTGAGGCTAAAAGCTGAAGGTAACAAAAACTCAAGATTGCCTCAGTAATTATTTATTATTTTTGGATAAACAGATTTTGAAATACTATTTTCACTTCATTGTTATAACCCGTATCGTCAAGAATACTCAGCTTCATTCTTTTACATTTACGTGACGTCAAAACAGACATTTGTTCAAAATATTAAACAGAAACTTATTGTATATTTTAGTTGAAATGTTCGATTAGAAGATCTAAACTATAATTCATAAAAGAAAATATAAACAATTTTCCGACGTTCTGAGACACCCAACAGCACCCACAGAAACATACTCATTTTCGCCAATCCGACTCATTTCTGGAACGCAACGCTCGAACCTCACAGCTCGAATGACGGATCTCAACTGAAGCACTTTGCATAGTGCCAACAATCTGCAGAATTTTGTCGGCAGGCGGAAAATATTTGGGTGTTTATAGTATTTATAATAAGACCTCTAGTTACTAGAGCATTAGAACATGTACGAATCGCCCTATGTAATAATGACTTATTAATCAAGTTTTATCGTTATATTTAAAAATGCATAATTATATTAAAATAAGTGAAACCTTATGTTACATTAGTCACATAGTTTATAATTTTATGGGCTACATTGTATATTTTTATTTACAATAGTTATATTCATATGCTATATTACTGACAAGATATGTTCTATAGTTAATTGGTTTTACTTTTACCGGCTACATAAATAGCCCTGCAATGTCCTGTAATACAAAACGTGTATTAAAATTCATGGCCATGGTAATGTCAGTTATTTACAAATCTTTAATCTTCATATAATTTTAACACACATATTAAAAAATTAGCCAAATCTAACTGTTTGTTTTAGCTTTTTGTAGAAATTGGAATTTTAGTGTTTCAGGTGCAATCGAATATGTAACCAAAATCACCTCAATGTGAAAAAAAATGATTCTTCTACTCTTTGTTTTTTATGATTTTTTAATTTTTAGTTAATTTTTGTTTTATATTTATTAGTTTACCTATACCTACCATACTCAAAATGTATATTGTTCGTTCCTTTTTTTTTATTTCTTTTTTTTTACTAGAGTTATTTTTTATTTTATGTTATTGTTTTTGTTAATACATTTATGACATTTTTTGTTTACTTATTTTTTTGTAGAAATTATGCAGAGGGCCTCCAAGAAAAGTCTTGTGGGAGGACCCCCTAAAATCTCAGCACGCCACTGCAAACATAATTTTTGAGTTCCTTAAATAAGATTTTCTTAAGAGTGTAAACAGAAGTAGCTTTAAACAGTGGTTATGCTATGGCTAGTTATATCTGTTACAGCCTAAATTTCATAAATAAATAAATTATTAAAATTTATTTTTTTTTTATTTTATTTATTTATTTACAATAAATTACAATTGAGAAAAAAATTAAATTAGGACAGTTATTACTCAAAACTTTTGATGACACCTAAGCTAGATACACCTGTGTGTGTCAAATGATAATGTCTAATCAAATAACAATGATTATTATCTAAAAGATTTTTGCAACAGAGAATTACATGACAAAGTTACATAATAACATACACAGACTTACAATACATATGTATAGGTTTTAACTAGTTAAACAGCAAATAACTGAAAGTTTTCATATATACACTTGCTACAAAGTTTTTAGCAATAACCGAGTGGAGCCATAGATTCGAGGTAATCATTTACATTATTGTTTGAAGAGTTCAGAAGGTCGATATTAGTATCACCAACAAACACTTCAATTTGTTTTTTTGCAGAAGTTTCCAAATAGTTTTCCATATGGAGGTGGAGGTTTGTATACTGCTGTCACACCAATTGTGTGATTATTTAAATTGCACAGAATTCTGCCTACCGTTGCTTGTGAGTTTGGCAAGGTGTAGGTTGAGAATCACACCATCATTCCTATTGTAGCACGCCTCATTGTAATATGTATTGTATCCCGCTAAATTAAACTGATCAGTTGAGAGGAGTTGAAAAGTCTCACTCAAAACTATTATATCATTATAGTATAAGTCAAAAGCCTCTAGTAACAATATTAAGTTGTCGAAGTTTTTTTTGGCACTTCTAATATTGGTATGTACTATGTTTAATAACTTTCCAGGTACATTTATTTTAGTTTGTAATATGTCCTTGTCCACCAGGTGGGCTTGATGATTATCAGCTAGGTTTATGTCATTCAGTACTCCATCCTGTTCAATTATGACCATTTGTTGCCATAATCGATTCTACTCTTTAATATTTCTATATGATATCTGGTGGAAGGGCAGTGTAGGTCAGTTGCTGCATGTTCTACATTATATTGTGCGTTATAATTTGCATTCGACAAGGAACAGTTGATACATTTTTTAATGGGGTTACTAGTACAGGTTGTTGTTTCATGTTCTGCACATTTTCCACACTTTTCTTGTTTGTTTGTTACAGTCATTATTTTTACGATATAAACCCTGACATTTGAAACACCTTACAAAATTTGCTAATGTTCATTTTAGCTTGTCTATATTTTAATCTGCTATAACTTTCTTATTGTTCAAGATATCAAAATTATCCAAAAAAACAAATTATATGGCTGTTACCATTTACCAAGTTTTTTGTTAAAATAACTATAATATATGTAAAGTGTCAATTGTCAAACATAAATATGAGTTGCATTTTTTTAAATTAATAGATTTTAATTTAAATGGATATCAAGAAGAAAATACACCAAGTTTGAAAAGACCAATGTGTGTGACAAAGATACTCTTTCTATCTTTGTCACATTTATCTTATGTCAAAACTCTTTCCTATTTCTCGCTTATTTTTAAGGATAGTGGTATCAGTCAAAAAGACCTATTAAAAGTAAAATTTGCAGGGTCTCATAAATCCTGTTTCTTGGGATTAGACCGTGTCAAAATAGAATTTCCGACGTTTCGCAGATTGCACAGGACATCTTTAGGGATAAAATTGAAGGCGAAACGTCGGAAAGTGATTCCATTTTTGACAAAGTCCCAAGAACCATGATTTTTTAATTGACCACAACCGTGAAAGTTTCCATTCTCTATTCTTTTTTGGATAACTTAAAAAATACGAAAGTTATAATAGGTTAAAATGTGGACAACTTAAAATGATCACACTGCACACTGTAGCCACTGTACTACAATGTAATTTTTGATTTTAAGCCGATTTGAGTATCTTTTGGTATAATGTGTACACACCTCTAAAAATAATTTTGATTTTTATTTTTAAAGTTGTTGTAAAAATATAATTTAATTCTCAACTCTCACCAAATTGATATTGGATACCATTGGCGATACGTTTTTTTTTATCTCTTAATAATCGATTTTCTTTCATAAGTCAATATCAATACTAAATTATGTAACAAATTATTTAACAATATGCTCAAAATGGTCACCCTCATTGTTCACACTAGTATTTTATATGGCATTCTCACACAGATGGGATACTAGAATCTTAGGAAAACCCTTACAACAGTCTATGATGCTAGGCTTGAGCTCATCAACCCTAATAAACGGTGTTTTTAAACAAACCATATTTTTTAATAAATGTCATACTATAGTAATGATGTTTAGGTTCAGGATGTTAAAAAAAAACTATTTAAATATTCCTTAGAACAGAGTAAATTTATTTTTCACAAATAAAATTGATGCCCTTTGTAGAACATGCAAATAGATTATTTGCTGAGGCAGGGTTCTAGTATGCTATGTTTAAAATTGACAATTTGTCAGTCAATGTCTTTCATTGAACAACTTGAGCACAATTAACAAATGTTTGGAACATCCTAAATACGTAAACAGCTTTTTGAAAATGAAACTTGGTGGTGGAGAAAAGAAAACATCGAGAACCGCGGATAACAGTCCGCATAGGTTGTCGCAAAATTTGTAAAATAACCTCTATTAAAAAGAGCATCTGTTAGATGTATTTTGAAATAAACTTTTTCTCGGCACGTTAGTTATTAGAAATAATGATAAATTAGAATTTGATATTTATAGGAAATTTACTAATACTGATAGGTATATAACATCTGACTCATTTCATTGCCGTCAATACAAAATGGCAGCATTCCATTTCTTAACTCACAGGTTAGTCAATTTCCATTAAGTAAAGAACGTTTTAACAATGAAATAAATCGGATTAAAAATATAGCTAAAAGTAATGGATATAATGATAATTTTGTACATAAATTAATAAACAGACATAAGCATAAGAAAATATTTAAAGATGCCACTACTCTTTAAGCACCTGAGGCTTCCAATAAGTTCATAGTAATCCCATATGATCCCAGATATACGAGAGGTCTAGAAAAAGTATTTAAAAACGTAGGTTTTAGAGTAGCCTACAAAACGGAAAACAGTTTGAAAACTCTCCTTGGAAACCCCAAAGACAAAGTCGACTTGAGGGAGAGGAGTGGCATCTATGAAATTAGCTGTAATGGCTGCGATCTAAAATATGTTGGGCAAACTAAACGCTCCATAAACATTCGTTTTAAAAAACACATGGCACATTTTAAGAAATGGAAAACAATCACCGAATAGGAATAAATAATCTTAAGTTGATTAAAAATTTAATCTAATAATAGATTATTGGATGCATTTGAGAGTATAGAAATAGTTAAATGTGGTAAGAAAGCACTAAATAAAGACAGAGGGCCTATTCCCTATAGTCCCCTCTATTGTTTACTTGACAACGGTGCAGTCAGGTGCAAATAGTCTTGGTCAGGATAAGCTACTTTAGTTTATATCATCTGCTGATGATGCTAACTTGGTTAGCGAAACGCGGGTCCAGAACGTAACAAAATCTTAACCTAAAAATATTCAAACTGATTTATTGCCAAAAACTTACTCCTATTGTTAAAGTGAAGAGGCTATAAAGAAGTCAAGAGTTTTTGCAGAGATTTCGACCCAATGCATTTTTTAACTACATTATAGTTCTACATATCTGAATAACTGATTAAGGTAATGGCTCTACTAATTAAAAAATTATATTTAGGTGGTTGCTTTTTCTTGTAGTTTCTTTATGAACAAGAGAAGAATGGAAATAAAAATTTATTATTTTGCTTATTTAAGATCTGTATAACAGATTATTCGATAAAAAAATCAATTGATTTTACTTCTAGATAATATGCTGTTTATTCATGTAAAATACTACCCTACTTTCGACACGACGAGAGTTTACTCTATCTTTGCAGGAATTCAAAAAGTCTGCTTGTCAGCGTCATCACAGCTGTAGTGTCAAACTGCACTTTTGTCACATTTTAATATTTCAGTGGCTATATCTCGGAAACGAGATCCGATAAACTTTTGAGATTTGGTAAGCTTTTAAAGCACACTTGGAGCTCTCGAACCATACTAAATAGATCTTCGCATCAATTTCGGTTTTTCGTCTAATAATTAAAACAAATTTTTTTTTTCGAGTTTTCTAGAATTTCCTATTGATAGGAACACGGTAAATATTGAAAAATCGAAATACCGATTTTAAATTTTTAGGAAACGTTCCTTTTTACGATCGAAGTTTGTGAAGTTTTTTTTTTAATTTTTAAACCTCATTTTTTAGTCAAAAACAAGGGTCTACTAAATACCCTTTGGTGGCCAAACAAAGGAGCTAAAAATAGAGAAAAATATTAAGCCATCTGTAGATCCAATTGATTACATGTCTGGTAGATCTACTCCAAATTCATTCTACTTCTTACCCAGATGAATTAACAAACATTTATATCAATTAAAGCAAGATGATGGGTCATCTGCAAGAATCTCATGGGAAAAAGGTTGCTTTTCTATAAGTTTGACTTTAGCCAAGGTGAGGTGATTTAAATGAGCTATCAAATTTCCGCTCAATCTTCTCATTGGTCTACTCCATCGAAAATAATAGAAAAGTTGTCCAAAACGCGAATTACTTCCTTTCTGGAGAGACATAATATACTTAGCAGATCGCAGTTTGCCTTTAAGAAAAATAATAGCACAAATATTCAACTTATTGGAATACCTCTATAATCAAATGAATAAGTGGGGATTTGCCGCGGCAGTTTTCTGTGAGTTATCTGAGGCATTTGATTGTGTCAGTCAGGAAATTCTGCTGCGTAAACTTCACTGGCATGGCTTTAGAGGAGTGGATATTTCCTGGTTTGAGTCCTGTTTGTCAGGTCAAATGCAAATGTCTTTGCAGATTCAAGTGCCTCTGAATCCCAAGCTAATAACTGGGGAGTACCACAAGGCTCCCAAGGGCCAACTTCTTTTCCTTCTTTATATAAATGTCCTTGCTAACTTGGATATTGCTGGTTAGTTTACATTATTTGCAGACGACACGACGATTTTATGGGATCCTGATGATGTCAATTCATTGAATGACACTACATTAATGGATAATAATAAAATTAAAGCATGGTGTGATTCGAATCTCTCGTCACTGAATTTAACAAAGACCAACATCATTTATTTGAGATGTAGTTTGGAAGGTTTGGTAATTGATAAAGCTCCTTTGGCAAGAAAGCATAGTTCAAGGCTTCTCAGTTTGGTCATAGATGAAGAACTCAAATTTGACTACTATATTAATGCCCTCAGTATGAAAATCTATCTCATCTGGTTGTTTTGCGGTTAAGGTGGCAGTTCAAGAACTAGGCAGTATAGATGGGAAATCAGTATATTATGCCCTTATTGAATCGAGAATTAGATATGGGATTTGTTTCTGGGGAGTAGCTAGCAACTATTTAATTAATATGCTGTTCATTATTTAAAAAAGAATAGTAAGAAATGCAAGGCAAAAACCCATGATTCTTGTACACTGCTTTTCAAAACCCAAAAATATTGACCACTGTTAGTTTATACATTTTAGAACCTGTCAGTATCATATACGCTAACAAAGATAAATTTATAGTCCCAAATCCTAGATATGTAACTTGCACCATCTCAATCTCAGCAAAGAAATCTATCATCTATGAGGGTATGAAGATGTATAATTGTCCTCCAAATAATGTCAAGGAACTAACCCTTTGAAACTATTCAAAAAGCAAGTTCTGTAAAGTCTGGTTGACAAAGCTTATTATGGTCAGACTGAATTTTATAGTGACGTGCTGTAATACTGTTAGTATTGGCATGGGTCTGTTTTATTCGTCTTTATGTCATTTGATGAACCTGGATTTTTTGTTATGTCTTAAATATTGTATATGTTGTATTTCTTTTTAAGCCCAAAAATGTTTTGATACAAATGTTTTTACAGATACACTTGACTTTCTAATGTTTTATACTTTTTTATCTTTTATTTTTTTACATCTCCTTCTTTTCCTCCATATTGTATTATAACCCATGCTTTGTTGATAAAACTTCTTGTAGATTGTTGATAATAAAGCATATTTTGAATCTGAATTAATCATCTCAACATCTGGTGATGACAGACAGGAAGAGAAATGTAAACTGTCAAAAAACAATTGAAAAATGTATGACAATAGCTCAGATTTTGTTGCATAATCTAATGTACCGCTCCGCGTTTTAGTTATCATCAGTGAGAAACATGCCCGGGAAGGAGCTATTGTTGCCTCAATAATTGTGTTTTGCTGTGCTATGAAGTTGTTTAACAAAAAGGGGAGGACCAATAATGAAAAGATTAATGTTTTTTGTTATCTTTATTAAAATGTTGATGATATAAAGTTCTACTTTCCTGCCCAGAATTGAGTCAAATATACCACTAAATAGCAAAACACAATCACTTTTAGAAAAACTTCAACACGGGGACTTCAAATTGTACTGTCCATCTGTTGACAATTTATATCAAATCTGTTGTTAGTGGTCTTTTTTAAAATTTGAATTGAACCTTTGACAATTATTCAAATCTTGGACGTTTTTTTTCTTTTTTTTTTAAATTTTTGTGCTTTAGGAGCTGATTTCTTTTTATCTGAGTTTACGATTAGTAACGTTCACTTCTTAGTTAACTTAATTCTGACTAGTATTAATCATTGCTCTCCTCTAACTTCTTTAACCAAGCCAGCATTTCTTTCAAGGTTTGATTAAGGATGCTTAATTCATTCTACATTCTCCTTGATGGTTCTTCATTAATAAGCTTCTCTCTACATATTTTTTTCCTCTTCAAAGCTGGATATGTTTTTGTTTAATATTAGGATTGTTTCCCGTATCTCCCCCAATTATTCCTCGAAATGCTGCTCTGCTTCCACAAGATCTTTTTGGAAATTTAGCGAATTTTTTTGATGCCGGAGTAAAACAGATTCCTTTGCCTTCAAGATGTTAATTAAATTTATGATTTTTCGTCGTTGCTCAGCAAGTTGTTCCCCTTGTCACTGAACTCTTTTCATATTTTTGCTCTTGGGATTTTAGAGTTTTATTCAGTGCTTTAAACTTTTCCTTAAACCCTTTCAGCAAGCTTATCCTCTTTACTCGTAAGTTTTTCTCGACACTTCTTAGAACAGTAAACATTGTGATTTTTTATTATATATATATATATATATATATATATATATATATATATATATATATATATTATATATATGCAACGGTATATACATTGGATACACTAGCCAGTATTTAAAAAACAGACTACAAGGACACAAGTATGACATGTGTTGTTACATGTTCCATCTACTTTTCAAATTTTTGTTGTAAATGGTAAGACATTTTATTGAACTTTAAATTGTAAATGTTATTGTCTGAAAATGTCCTTTATAAAATTTATGTATTCTGATGAAGATCACGAGATGATGGAAACGTCAATTGGTAACATGACCTATCAAGAAACGTGCTGTTCGTTTTATAAAAACATAAAAAAATACCCAAGAAAATAAAAATTAAATATATAAACAAGAAGGTCCAAGAAAATACAAGATATACCTACATATATAAATATATATACATATATCAATTTTATAATAAAATTGTAAATTTTATACAAGCATTATATAATAAGTTGGGAACATTGCTGTATCTTCTCTGTAATACACAATTTATTAATAATGTTTATTATATTCTATGTACCTACATTAGAATATTTTTTAATACTTACACAAGCATCAAAATTTCCAGGTGCCACAACTAAATTGTCTAACACTGTTTGTATCTTCGTCACCAAATTTAAAATTGCCGTTTGCTCAATGGGAGTCGGAGACAAATCTGAGTTCCTCTTCAAAAGAGCTTGTGTAAATGTGGTTTCTTCTGGTGCTGGTTTTGTCCGCGGAAAAGACGATTCGCAAAGTGCTAAGTCAAACGGATGGCGAGGTAGAAACATTTTTACTTTATAAGGAGGCCTTCCTCCTAGACCTCGATTCATACCACCTCTTCCTCTCATACCTCCCCTAGCCATTTTTCTAGCTACAAATTAAATGTTGCATTAAACTTCAGTTACATAGAGTGTTTATAATATGAAAAGTTTCTCACTAAGCTAACTTACTAAAATTACATATTATCATAAATTAGTACAGCCAAAAGAATGTGTAGGTTATAAACATCTAAAATTAATACAATTTAATGTGGAAGATTAACTTATTAACTTTGTACTGTCACCAGTTTAAAATGCTGTGTTTGTGAATTTATACAATTTTAACATTATATTATAATGTAGGCTGCTTTGAAAGCTGCCAACCTCAAAAAATGCCAAAATATATTGTCGATTTGTCAGAATTGATATACAAAAAAAAGATAATGTTTTTAATATATATATATATATATATATATATATATATATATATATATATAACTGTTTAAAACAAGTTTATTTATTTACTTATTTAGCAATAAATGTTTACAATCAACATAACAATATCTTAAACTTAAAAGAGCATTATTTGTATTTCACACATAATTTGCCAAGGCACCAGTTATGATTTTTATTTAACATTAAAATTAGCTATTGGTGATTGCTCTCTGTATCCTATGACGATTTTCAACAATGAAAATTTTTGATTTTTGGTTAAATATTTTGATTTTGTTTATGTTTTTTATTTCATTTGGTAGAATATTGTAACATATAACCTAAATAATCAATAAATTTTAAATTTATGTTCTTTCTGTTATTTGGTATTAACAGGTGTTTGTTTAGATAGTTCCGTGTTTGGTGTTGATGATGTACACATTTTTTTAGTGCTTCCTTTTTGTGAATGTATGAACATATTGAATGCATATACAGGCAGCTAACATCGCAGATGTCTATGTTATACAGTTGAGTAGTCGGGTACAATCTATTTCTTCTAAAAATTATTTTTAAAATGGTATTTTGTATGACAGATAAAGGATGTAAATTTGTTTTATATGCCCCACCCCACCCGATTATTCCGTATCTCAATAAAGATTTGACCAAGGATTTGTAAACCATTGTTAGCAGTTTTGCGGTTAGAAATTCCCTCAAAAGGTAAAATTTTTGAATTAAATATGGAGTTTTTTTAAGTTTTGATCTATAATTATCCCCAGGTATTTAATTTTCGATAAGTTCTCTATACTGCTTCTATTATCTTCATTATTATTTATCTCGATGGTATTAAAGTTGGGCCAATTTGCACCTGTTAATGAAAAAGCGATATATTTAGTTTTTGTTAAATTTAGGGATAATTTAAACGAGTCACGCCATTGTTCTTTCCAAGTATTTTCACTAAAAATTAGTACTGTATCATCCACATTTGATATAATTTTGCCATTGATGTTTAGGTTTAGTAAAGAGTTTATGTAGGTTATGAAAAGTATAGGTCCTAAAATTGTTCCTTGTGGCATTCCTATTTTCAATGGTTTGCTGAAAGTATGGTCTAGTTTTAAAAACTGGTCTCTGTTAGATAGGTAGTTAGAAAATAGCTCCAGAACTTGTCCCCTTATTCCATAATGCGAAAAAACTTCAATTAATTTTTTGTGTGGCACGGTATCAAAGGCTTTTGCGAGGTCGATAGCAATGGTTTTTTTACTAGTATTCAGGTTATTTGTGATTTCAGAGACAAGCGAATACATGGCATCTGCTGTGCTTAACCCCTCCCTGATTCCAAATTGGTTAGTTGATAGAAATTTATGATCTTCGAAGAAGTTAATTAATCTGTCTTCTATACATTTCTCAAAAAGTTTTGCAAAATTGTTTATCAGGCTAATTGGGCGATAGTTTTCTATTTTGTTTTTTTCGCCAGCTTTGTGAATTGGTACAATCACTGATTCTTTAAAATAACTGGGTATTTTACCTGTTTGAAAAATTAAGTTTATTATGTGTACTAGTGGCTTAGTTATAGCACAGGTCACAAGTTTTATCATTCTGACAGATATTCCATCTTTTCCTGGTGCGCTTTCATTTTTTAGGGTAGAAATTTGTTTTATTATTTCATTTTCTGTGACTGGATTTAAAAATAATGAGTCTTGTATATTTTCAGTTATTTTGTTTGAATTAAGTGGTGGGTTAATATTTTTTTCCATTTCAATGCCTGCGTTAATAAAATATTACAATAGTTTGCCATGTCTGTGTTACTTGAAAATGTAGTGTTATTTTTGTTTAAGAAGGTGTAATTTATTTGACTTTTTTTTTATTTGAATTTGTTGCATCTGATATAATTTTATATACATTTTTAATATTATTTCTATTGATTTCAATTTTGTTTTTATAGTAATAAAATTTTTGTTTTTTTAATAATTTATTTAGTTCATTTCTATATAATTTATATTCATTATTCAGCTCTACAGAGGAGACAAAGCCATATATATATATATATATATATATATATATATATATATATATATATATATATATATATATATATATATATATATATATATATATATATATATATATATATATATATATATATATATATATATATATATATATTATTTAAATTTAAATGTAGCTACATTTTTTAAACACAAACATAGACAAACTTATACAAATCTTAAGTAGAGGTGTATGTAATATACGTATGTACATAAATTAATATCTATTCATTAATGCATAAAATCTGTAATTTTGGTTTGTTTAACTTTTTTTTGACTCGAAACGAAAGCCTGGTCTCGCAATTTTCTTAATATAAGTAATTCATTTAAAGGCACACTGTTCTCTTCTGCCCAATCGATGCATTGCTGGAAACACTTAGTGGCTAATTCATGCTTTACTGAAGAAGTTACGCAGTTACAGTCTTCTTCCTCTGGATCATTCTGATTATCGTCTTCATCCATTGTAGGTATCATATTGACATCGTTGTTAAGCCAAAAATCAATTTCAGCGTCTTCATGATCAGCGTTAGCGTCAAGTTCTTGTACTAGGTTCAAAATTTCTTGTCTACCATTTTTTTCAGCTAAAATTCTTTGCTGTATGACAGACAGTGGTAGCAAATCATCTGGGTTACACTCTGCTGTTAGAGTTAGTTTATTCCAGCGCTTTTCTAAAACACTAGGTAACACACACTCCCACGCCTCATGTAAAAACCACACAGCATCTTTTAGATTAATACTTTTTAAGCATTGTACGATATCTTCTTGCTCACTGCGCAAAATGTGTGATAATAAATTTTTTCTATAAAATAACTTTGTTAGCCGAATAGCATTTTGGTCCATTGGATGAATTAACGCTGTGCAGTTTGGAGGCAGAAACATAGTTTTAATTTTTCCATCGTCACTGATCAAACCTTCTTCTGTATCATGACTAGGAGCATTGTCAATCAGGAGTAGGGCGTTTTCAGGTAGATTATTTTCTCGCGAGAAATGTCTGACTTGCTTAACAAATGAATTGTGAAACCAGTCCTTGAAAACAGTGGATGTCACATGCATTTTTGGTAGCCCTGTATTCAACTGGTAAATTTGTATTCAAAAATGAGCGAGGCTTCTTTGCTTTTCCGATAACCAGTAATTTCAGTTTGTTTGTACCATCAGCGTTACAACATGCCATAAAAGTTACTCGTTCTTTGCTGATTTTATGCCCGGGTGCATTTGCTTCCTTTGAATGAACTAATGTTTTCTCTGGAAGGAGTTTCCAAAACAATCCGGATTCATCTGCATTGTAGATCTGGCTGGGCAACAAACCGTTTTTTTCGATAAGTTTTAAAAGCTTTTCTTTAAACGGATCAATGGCGCTACTATCGTTGGTTAACTTTTCTCCGCAGATTTTTAAAGTTCTTAGACCATGTCGATTTTTAAAATTGATAATCCAACCTCTGCTTGCGTGAAAGTTATCATTCCCATAACACTGCGAATACAACTGTTTTGCCTTTTGTGCTAAAATTTCATATGAATAGGTGCATGCCGACTTCTTTGCCGTAAAAACCAAAAATACAGTAGCTTTTCCATTTTAGGATATTCACATTGTCTCAAGGTCTTTCTAGACCCTGGGCCAGAATCACAGCACGTAATAAACCTAAAAATGTGACAGTAAACTTACTGTTCTATAGTCTTTTTCTTTTTCTTGATATCCGAAATCGTAGAAGTACCCACTCCATATTTTACTGCTAACTGTTTATTTGGCACACCCTGGCTTAGCTGTTTAAGTATTTCACTTTTTATTTCAAGGGTCAGCATAATATGTTGTCTTTTTCTTGGAGCCATAATTCACACGTTCTTACTTATGCTATGCAAGCAACAAACTGACCCGTCAAGACGTGTTAGTAAAGTAGTGGGGAAGAACCGCCTTGAACAAATAATTAATGTTTCCAAAATCCGGATTAGCGAAACATACGAAAATTCGGATTACAGAGTATGCAATGTATTTAGGTAATGGTCCGGATTACCGCAGAATCCGATGTATAGAGGATCCGGATTATTGAGTCTGTACTGTATATATATATATATATATATATATATATATATATATATATATATATATATATATATATTTATATATATATATTATATATTATATATATATATATATATATATATATATATATATATATATATATATATATATATATATATATATTATATATATATATATATATATATATATATATATATATATATATATATATATATATATATATATATATATATATATATATATATATATATATATATATATATATATATATATATATATATATATATATATATATATATATATATATATATATATATATATATATATATATATATATATATATATATATATATAATCACCTGCCGGATGACCTGGTAACATTTTGGTACTGATCCAAGACGGCGGAACAAAATAGTAGCTTAATAAAATGTTTAAAAATGAAAAAACTACTAATGGACTGATTTTAAGTTTTGTGCCATAACTAATTTGAGATGACGGAACAAAAATGAAAAAAATCACACTCTAAGGTTTTAGCATCCTGAGATGCCAAAAAATATTTTTATCAATTACGTCGGTCCGTCTGTTTCTCAGTTCGCCGAGTAGGCTAAAAACTACTCACTAGTGACTTCAAATTTTAGCAAAAATTAAGAGTCATATGAGGATGACCTGGTAATATTTTGGTAAGAAAAGCAATAAACCGGAACAAGGTAGCAGCTTAGTGAAAGGTTAAAAAAATTATTACTAAAAAACTAATTGTTCAAATCGGGCTGAAAAAAAAACTACTCAATAGATTAATTTCAAAGTTTGTGTAAGCATTAAGTTTGAGATAGAGATAAACTGGTAGAAATTCAACATGACTTAACAACATGGCTGTGTGTGTCAATGTAAAAATTACATATTGAATTTATTTTAAATTATGCCCAAAAATCATGTGTGGCATAGGTAGAAACTGGTAAAATATTGGTAGGATTCCAGTACGATGGAACAAAATGAGGTCCAATAAAAATATTTCAAAAGATAATGTATAGGTGTTTCTAAATGACTATGTAATGAATTGGATCACACTTCACTATTCCTAATAAAAGGTAAGTTTTTGTATTTGTATTTGGTATTGTAACTATTTGGTGGAGATATATACATTTTTTTATCTGCTTATGGTTATTTTATAGATAAAATTTCTTAGCATAGTAAATAATGGTACTATAAGAGATAAGAAATGGGTATTAATATTATTATTTCTATTTATTATCAAAATGTGCATATTTGCACGAAAACAAATCCTGTTTTTAAGTGTATAGCAGAAGATTATAACTTATTGTTATTGACTGAAACATGGCTGGCAGATATTTTTTCTGAAGAAGTGTTTGACAACATATGTAGTATTTAGGCAGGATAGACAAATTGATATAGTTCAAGAAACTCGTGGTGGCAGAACACTTATAGCCATTAAGAAGCAATATAACTTAAAAGAAATTAAATTATGCACACCAAATGTAGTAGAATGTATAGCTATAAATACAAACCCTAATAATAAGAGTTATATAATTAGTTGCTATGTTAAATGTGAGTTCTTGTGATATTTACAAAAGTTTTCTTAACAGTATTGAAACTAGTACTGAATTGAATAACTGCAAATTTATAATAGTAGGAAAATTTAATATGCCTTGCATTATGGGCAAATCATTTAATTTGTTTAACATAAATGAGATAACTAGGGGGCCTTGGGTAACTTGGATTTATATAATGACATTTTTTAACAATGTTCTAAATTGTATTAATAGAACTTTTTGATAAACTAAATAAAAAAATCAATAAAAACATACTTGCTACTTAAACTTAAATTTTCTTTTTTAAGTGAAATACTGAATATATTAAGTACATTAAAAATACATTAAATAAAAAAAAAAGAAAAAAAGTTCCTCACAAATCAATTTAACAACCTGTAGAGTATAGACTAATAGAGTAACACATTGTAATGCTGTTGGAGTTTGTTGTTGTTCTTGCGCCAACCAGCACACTAGTTATGTATTGCCCAATGTCAGCTGCCCATATTAACAGAACCAATAGATAAAAACAACATACTAAAGTAGTCTTGCAAAAACCTGTTAGTAGCTAGTGTGTATGTAATCAGCAGACTTTTTATTAAACCGTTTTTTATTTAAATTACGTAGGTTCTGAAGTAACTAGTTATACAACTTGTTGAGAATGAAAATGGTCAAACAGAGACTTAAAATTTTAGAAGTTTGTGGGAGAATTAATTCTCTCTCAAATTATGTCGGGTTTTATATAAATGGGAAACCAAATAAAATGAAAAATCTAGATTTTTCCATCATCATACAATACAATCATACATTAGGCCATTTGGCATTGTTGTAATTAACTAATATTAAAAACACAAAGGATATGATTAATTTTTTTAATGTATGTGCATACTTTCAGGTTTAGGTTTATTTAATAATACTATTTCGAGCAGCATTTACTGGCTGCAGGGTTGTGCCATAGTTACCACCCCATACCTTAATATTGATTTGACTAATGATTTATAAATTGTTAAAAGAAATCTAACATTTCTCTTAGTAAATAAAATTTGTGTATCAGAAATCTACACTATCACTATATGCCTTTCCCATTTTAAGTGGACCATTATTCATTAATTTTTTTAATGTTTGTGCATACATTTAGGATATATAAGTCCTTAACATTCAACAATCCGAATACAAGAAAGATGTATGGTATAGTTTAGGTTTATTTAGCATTATTTTGAGCAACATTTATGGGCTGTAGGGTTGTGCCATATACACCAACCCATACCAATATCTTATACCTTAATATTGATTCAACTAATGATTTATAAATTGTTAAAAGAAGTTTTTTATCCAACATTTCTCTTAGTTAATAAAATTTGTGTATCAGACACTATTCCTTTTATTACTTTGTCTATATGTAGTAACTTCATTAATTAAGTCATTGTCTATTTTTAAGGAATAAAAGCTATATAGTTAGTTTTATTGACATTCAATGATAGTTTAGCAGAATTGAGCCAATTCCAAGTTTACCCACTAAAAATGAGCGGCATAAGATAAGATTAACCCACTATTACCCACTTCTTTAAGAAGAGAATTCATATCAACTATGAATAGGATTGGGAATCCAGCACTGTGCCTTTTGGGACACCCATCCTCACTAATGTTACCATTTAGTTTAACCATCTGTCGCCTATCGGTTAAGTAGTGTTTCAAGAAATCCAATATGGAGCCGCCAGTGCTGGGCGATATTCATTGATGGTTTTGAAACATCAATGTTTTGTTGTTTGATGTCCGATGTTTCACCATCGATGTTAAAGGTGACAAACATCGATGGTTGTCGTTCGATGTTAGAAGTTTGACATTGATGGAAATATAATTCAATTCTTCAACTTTAAATTCTGTTCCAAAATAAAAAATGTAGTTTCAAACGAAATTAGGTATTTTTTATTGATTAGATTCTTTTTTTTTTCCGAGTTGGCAACGCTGGCAATCGCACAACATTGATAGTAATTGGTTTAAGCGGTATTTATAATGTAGATCAAAATACAAGAGTTCTAACCACACTACACCACAACTTGTTACGTTCTGGACGCACGTTTCGCTAACCAAGTTAGCATCATCAGCAGATGATATAAACTAAAGTAACTTATCCTAACCGAGACTATTTATAGGTAAATGTGTGGTGTACTCTGCTGCACCGTTGTCAAGTAAACCATAGAGGGGACTATAGCGAATAGGCCCTGCCTTTATTTAGTGCTTTCGTACCACATTTAACTATTTCGATACTCTCAAATGCACCCAATAATCTATTATTAGATACATTTTTAATCAACTTAAGATTATTTATTCCTATTTGGTGACTTTTCTATTTTTCCATATCTTAAATGTGCCATGTGTTCTTTAAAACGAATGTTTATGGAGTGTTTAGTTTGCCCAACATATTTTAGATCGCAGCCATTACAGCTAATTTCATAGATGCCACTGCTCTCCCTCAAGTTAACTTTGTCTTTGGGGTTTCCAAGGAAATTTTTCAAACTGTTCTCCGTTTTGTAGGCTACTCTAAAACCTACGTTTTTAAATACTTTTTCTAGACCTCCCATATATCTGGGATCATATGGGATTACTATGAACTTATTGGAAGCCTCAGGTGCTTGAAGAGTAATGGCATCTTTTAACATTTTTTTAAGCTTATGTCTGTTTACTAATTTATGAACAAAATTATCATTATATCCATTACTTTTAGCTATATTTTTAATCCGATTCATTTCATTGTTAAAACGTTTTTTACTTAATGGAAAATTGACTAACCTGTGAGTTAAGAAATTTTTTGATAATAGAGAAATCACCCTTTTGAATAAAGGTGTGAATTTTGCAGAGCCTCTAGTAAAAAATAGTTTACCAACTATTATAGCGAATATCGAAAGTTCCATTCAATACGTGCCAGAGTCAACTAAGGAATTCATTAGAGAGGCTCGCAGAAATCAAAACACAAAAAAATGTTGTTAACAACAAGTCAAAATATGTTTCTAGTAAAAATGCTTAAGTTATCCAGGGACCAAAGAAAAAAAAAAGAATGTTTTTATTTAAAAGCTGACAAAGGAAATAAGATTGTTATACTAGACAAAACAGATTATTTTGGAAGAGTAGACAATTTGATTCAAACTGGTCCTTATGATTTAATTGAGAAAAACCTGTTATCCAAAATGATAACAGAAGTAAAAAATACCTTAAAACAGTGTAAAAACCTTGTGTCCGATAAACTAAAATTTAAACTAACACCTAATAATGCACAGTTATCTAAACTGTATTGCCTTCCCAAAATCCATAAACCTGGGAAGTCTATGAGACCTATTGTTTCAGTTGTTGGATCACCAACATACAATATTTCAAAATGGTTAGTACAAGAATTCAGCAAATTAAATATCTAGTACGATAACTTTGAGGTTACTAACTCGTTAGAATTCTTAGATTAAATTAAAAATGTTCACTTAAAAGTTAAAATTTTAATATCTTTTGATGTAAGCACATTGTTTCCTAGTGTACAAATACCACTAGCTTTAGAGTACCTAAAGGAACTACTTGAAATCAATAATTTGAAGAACGAAATTATTGATGAATATTTGCTTCTCACAAAATTATGTATGAATCAAAATTTTTTTTCAGTTCAACAATAAATATTATAAATAACTTGACGGAACTGCGATGGGCAATTGCTTATCTCCGTTCATTGCAAACATATAATTATACATATTATGGCTATATTAAACTTAAAGTTATATTATTTCAGCGACTAAGCCTGTGGGGCTTGTATGCGCTCATTAGTCAATGATTGTGTTATTAAGTGTGTGCAAACTACTTTTAGTAAATAAGGGTTGTGAAATTGGATCAAAGGTTATTGTAAAAGTTTAATATAATAATATAATTCTCATGTATAAAATGCTTACATTGTTTTGAAAAATGTTTAACATTTCTAGCATTACGAAGAGAAATTGGCATTAGATTATATATTCTGGGTGCAATGTATGCTGAAAATCTAATAGTTGCCTCTTTTTTGCAATATGGTATATTCACATTAAAGCTTTCTTTATTTCTTGTACAGTAATTACGATTAATGAAAGTATGGGATTTGTCATTCTTATAGAAATGGATGCAGGTGGTTAAAAAATATAAAGAGTGAATATTAAGTATACTTGCACTGTAGAGATCACACGGTGATGCTCTTGGTTTGAAAATGTATTACCTTAAGTATATAGTTCTGAGTGACATTGAGAGATGACAATGTATTCTTGTAAACGCATCCCCAAACTAAAATTCCATAAATTAGAATGGATTCAATCAGTGCTTTATAGTCAATGATAAGTAAACTCCTAGACATAATGTTACGTAGTAGAGATACTTGGTGTTTTCAGCCTTTTTAATTGTGTAATTATTAAAAGTAATTGTTGAATAATCCAGTCTATTGGCTATATATGTAGTTTTTTGAATGTTTAATGATAACTTGTTATGATCTAGCCAGTTCTTCACTTTACTCATATTTCTTTTAATTTTTTCTCTGACTTCCTGCCAAGTTAAGCCCTCACAAACTACTACTAAATGATAGAGCCCCCAATATCAAAGCAAATCATTTATTGCCATTTTAGTTAAAAGAAATAACATTGAGTCATCAATTATTACAAAAATAGATACAAATATGAACAATTAGTTACCATGACTGTCAATGTTAACATTGAACACTTTAACTGACAAAAAACAGTAAATAACACAAGGGGAAAAGGATAAAATTGTAAGTCATGCATATATACCAAAACCCTTCTCCTTGCTGATGATTTTAAGCTATTTTCTGAGATTGACAGGGACAGTAGCTACTGTAACAACAGAGGAAGACTTCAATAAGGTAGTCAGCTGGTGTGAAGAGAATAGTTTCTCCCTTAATGTTCGGAAGTGTGCATCTATGTGTTTTTCCCTGCATACAAATATTCATAAACAAACCTATTAATGGTCAGCCTCTTAATTCCACTTCTAATCAGAAGGACTTGTGTGTTACATATGACCCTGCATTAATGTTTACCCAGCATATTACTGTAAAGGTTAGTGAAGCTCATAAAATACTGGGCTTTATCATTAGAACTACAAGGGAGTTTCATCAGAATATATGCTGTAAATTGTCTGATAGTCTCGTGTTCCCTAAATTGGAATATGGTTGTCTTATATGGGCTCCACAATATGATATTTGATTAACTGTTTTGAAAGAATCCAAAGAGTTTCTTAAATTTCTATATTTAAAAAAATTTGGTTACTATCCTGCGTGAGGTTTCAATCATTGGATTTTGCTTCAAATGTTTAACTGTTTATTATCCATGGAAAATAGAAGAATAAAAACATGCATTGTTATTCATTTCAAAATTATTAGGAATCCGGTAGATTGTCCAGAGATTTTATCAGAAATTAAATTTTCTTTTAATGCAGGAGGCACTAGATCAAGAAACACATTTTACTTAGACTTTCCCCTTATTAATAGTTTCAAGGCCTCACCTATATACCGAACGTGCTCACTTTAATAAATATGGTAATGATATTGACATTAACAATATTTCGCTGAAGCAGTTCATGAACAAAATGACAGATAAACTTTTTCGGTCTCAACCTGTAATTATTGTATATATATTTTTGTTGTAATAAATAAATAAAATTTAAAACAACTACAAGACTGTCATGCTTACTAACAATACTAACTATAGCCAAGATCATTATACCTAACATTCTAATGTGCGAAGTATTCCTGTACAGAATAAAATTGAGGTTAATTAAAAAGTGTTTTATTTCATAAATTAGTTCTCTCAGGATGCTTTTAACACCCCTGCATATGACTCCCCTTCCAATAATATTTATGTTTCCCAGTACAGTATCAGAATCTCCGACATATATTCAAAGCTTAACTCCCTGGATAGTAAAAAAGGACCTGGCCCAGATATACCTCCGCTCATATTAAAACATTGTGGCTTTAATTTGTCTAGACCACTATAGAACATATTTTACAAGTCTCTGCTCTCAGGCATCTTCCCTGATTTCTGGAAGCTTAGATTCATAATGCCAATTTTTAAGTCTGGGGATAGAACATTGGTAAATAACTTGATTCAAATTAAGATTTATTCAGTAACAAGATACAGATTTGTCTTAGAAATATTACAGTATATCTATGGCTATAAAAAGTTTTTTTAGGAAATAAGAATTGTCCCTAGGTACTTATGGACTATAACATATGTTTTTAAATTTTAATCTCCACTATAATTACCAAAACCTATTTATATCTTTAAAATATACATAAGAAAAAAATAAACTACAATACAGAATAATGTTTATACATTCCTCAATTTTTGAATTGATTCATTGTCAGCACCTTGAACGAGTACAACACCACAAGTTCCTTAAGTATGCCTCTTTTAAAATGCACATCCCTAATCGTAATGATGATGAGATCCTTGCCTTGCTTAATCTGTGTTTAATCACAACGCGTCATAAACGACATGATCTTGTTATGTTCTATAACATATTCAACAGCAATGTGGATGTACCGTACCTTCTGTCCAAAATTGGTCTCCTCGTTTCCCCTAGAGTAACCTACTCTCTGGCTAGTTTTCATGTACCCATACAAATTATGGTTTTAATATTTTTATATCTAGGGCTTCTAGATTGGCAACTTCTTCAATACTTATACCCCACGTTTTTGGATTTGTATTTGTATTTACTATGTGTATATTAAGCTGTTATTGGTATTTTATTATTATATAGGCTAAATGATACAGTGTATATTATCTTATTACTTTACATTTTATATTAATCATTGCAATTGGGCGCTAGCCCGTTGAAAAATAAATAAATAAATTTCCTTCCTTCCCAAACTTACCAATACCTACAATCCTCTTGTTTGAGAGAGGCAATGCAATAAATTTAAATTATTTTATTGGCATTTAGATTTACAAACACAAATATAAGGTCATTAAAAATTCCGAATAGGAAAATAAGGGGAGCAACAACATAAGGAAAAGATATAAAGATTAAACAAGGAAAAAAAAAACAAAATACAAACTACAACTAAGATTCGTCCCCAGGCCAGTCTAGACTCAAAAAAAGAGTCCTTTGAGGAATATAACTAAGAGTATCGGCACTGCTCTGGGCACCTTTGGTGCATACACCAAGGATCAAAAATACACAATTAACTCCAAGTGAAGTAATGAATTAATATATACATAATACAATATGATGGTGTCTAATTGTGAATTGCAAAAATATACTAAAAGGTACAAAACAGTTTCCATTATTGTAATTAAGTATTAGCTGAGAATTGGTATACATACATACGGTTGATGACGATACAATATAAAGGTTATTAAAACACGCTCTGCGGTACTAACCACCATTTGTATTGGTATTTGTTTTTTATACTTACGCAATAAAAGATTATTTATTTATCTAATCGTGAATGTCTTATACAGGGTGTTATGGCGTAAAGTCCCTATGAACTTACCAATACATACGAACGGCAGCCAGTCATCTTTTCGGAGAGCTGTAGGTTGCAGGTTGTCGGGTACACCTTTCGAAATTAAAATGGGCGCCACCTAATTGACTGTGACTCAATTAGGAAGAAATCTATATTGATATTTAAATGCAGACAAAATAAAGATTTGGAGGGCTTTTCAATAAAACACTATATAAAGTGCAGACTGTCAAATTTTAATGATCACCTTGATCTTTTGTTTTTTTTTTTTAAAAAGTTGTTTTACAAAATAATGTTTGACATGTGAAGCTTACATTCAAAAATTCAATTAACATGAAGATATAAAAAAAATAAATCAAGAAAATGTAAAATATATAAAATATATCAAATTTATGAAATGTGATAGAACGTTATTACCATTATATCATCAACCTATGAACATCTGGCGAAATGTCATGTCGCAAATATGAATATATGAAAATTAAATTAAATAGCGCACAGGGAATCAAAAATTCATGAATTTTCTCTTACACTGCCGCAAGGAAAAAAGTTATAAAAATATAAAGTGTTTCGCCAAGGCTGTTTTACAAAAAATAGGTTACTTACTTCCTTTCTGCTACCTTATATAAAATTCATAAACATAAAAACTAAGAATTAATTCCTTATACTCTTACAGGAAGGAACTCCAAAACCATCGTAGAACTCTTGGTTTATGTACCCCAAAAATTACACCATAAACTTGAATTCTTAACCTGAAACCCTACAAACAATTGTTTGTCTTAAAATAAAATCGACATGGAATGTGCAAAAACAAGTTATTTACAACACAACTATTCAAAGACATTGCCTTACCTCTAGTCATCTAGAGGGCTCCTTCGACGTCAACGGTCACCAATAAAGGGAATTTCCAGACATCTAGAAAGGCTTTTCGAGGATCGACAGTCAAAAACAAAATTCAGGACGCCATTCTGTTTATAAAAGATAATTGCGAATTAGCTCACAGTAGGAAACTAATTTGAAAATCGACTTACCACGTGGTTGATCAAATGTGGAACCAAACAAAATGGGACCAAAATTTATGGCCAGATGATGTCCATAAATAGGCCTTAGACTTTCAACAGCACTGCACTTTAAAATAATTATTTATGGCATACTCTCAGTACTTAAAAAATTGGTCCATTAAGGCACTTTTATAAAGCCGGACACATGTTGCACCTCTAAGGAGAGCCAATAGAAAGGGACGAGAAAATCAGTTCCAGAAAATTCAAAGAAGTTTGACATTCCCCTCCATCATTCTTCCTCACTTCAGACTTATGCCAACCTAATGCCATAAAATAAAATAATATTTACAGTGGAGTTCACTGCTGGCGCCACTAGTAGAAGGGAGTAAGAACCCGATAACATTCGGTGTCCCCGAATACAGCTGGCGAATTGCTCCCGAGCAGAACCAAAATTATGACTTAAATGAAAAATCAGACACTGTCAAAGCTGGCTGGATGCCGAAAAATAAGAAACTAATGAAACTATAGTGACAGAAGAGAAAGGCAGGCAAATTCCGAATATTTATAAACAAAGCAAAAACAAATTTCTTTTGTCTTAATTTAGAGAAGTTGAAAATACTTTACAAAATGTAATCCAATGAATTATGAATAAAACATATTGAGGTATGTAAAATGTAATTTTGATATTTTAAAGGTTATATTTAACAATTGTTTCAGATTACTAATGGGCTTAAAATAATGAAAAACCATAAGCAAAATGTCTGTTTAACATTCCATACCAAGCAAACATAAATAAAGGCAGCTTGGAGAGATGAAAACAAAAAGTTATGTCAACTGAAACTTTCTAATAGTTCGAGTGTTCTCTTGATATTTACAAGAAAGAAGAGAGTAAATATGTTTATCATAATTCATGTGAGTGAAATGGACTGAAAGAAGAAACCAAAAAAACAGAATATTTTATTGTAAATGAAAAAATTGTTATTTTCATTAATAAAGAAGGCCGGTATCTTATGAACTAAAACTGATTATAGATTCAAACTATGTCACTTTCAATAGTAACACCCTATTAATAAAGATTTTATTAACTTTCTTTTATAAAGTGTATGATATGTAAATTTGGAAAAATCCAACTCGTAGAGTTATACGACAGGATGGTGTTAGAACACTGTGTAAAAATCAGTAACTATATAACTAGCCAAATTTAGTAATTGCCTCACTGTTACTATAAACTAAATAATTATACATAAATTTGAAAATGTTATAGTGTGTAAAAAAAATCATAAAATAAACGTAAAACACAGTTTCCCCTTATCAGAATTGACTGGAATTTTGTATACGTTCATAAATCCGTATTCTTCATATAGAATGTATTAATACATAAAGCCAATGGCATTACAATACTATAATGTCCAATTTGCGAAGGTCTTATACAAGGTGTTTAAAAGAATATATAGAATAAGTTAAAAAACAGATCTTGTTATGGGAATTAACTGAGAATTGGTATATATGCATACATTCTATGAAAATACACAACATTATGGTGTCTAATTATGAATGTTTTATACAGGGTGAGTACAAAATATACTACAAAACAGTTCACGTTATCGGAATTAATTATTGGCTGAGGATTGGTATATATACATGAAGTTGATGGCAATACAAAATAATATGGTGACTAATTGTGTATGGCTCATACAGGGTGGATAAAAAAACTTATTAAAATAAACATAAAATATAGTTCCCCTTATTGGAATTCACTGAGATTTTATATAGGTGCATCAATCTGTATTCTTTATACAGGGTGGGTAAGAAATAATGCTGAAAAGTACAAAAGAGTTACCTTTATCCACATTGATCGAGATTTGGTATAAATATATAAAGCCGATGGCATTACAATATTATGGTGTCCAATTGAGAAGATCTTATACAGGATGTGTAAATTATAGATTAAACTAAAAAACAGATCTTGTTATCAGAATTGACCAAGATTTTGTATAGATGCATAAATCTGTATTCTTTATACAGGGTGCGGAAAAAATAATGATATATAATCTTGTTATCGGAACTGACTGAGATTTGGTATACATGCATAAATTCTATGAAACTACAATATTATGGTGTTATGAATGCTTTATACAGAAGAGAAGAAATGCCTTCGAAAAGTAATTTATGGCAATATTTTGAAAAAGGCAATGAGAAAAATGTAGCTGTTTGTATGGTTTATGCAAAAACAATTAAAACTTCCGGAAATATTTCCAAACTTAGATGCCATTTAGAGGCAATGCACCAAGTCAAAGTCAAAGTATTTATTCATGCTTTTACAAAATGTTTGCACATGTCAATATGATACTAAGCCTAAAAAAAAAGAAATATATAGTGCCTGTACTTAATTAAGATTATAATACAGCAAATGTCAAACAGAAAATAGCTAAAATTACTTTAAAATAAACAGACAGTTCAGAGAACATAAATAAACACAATAAAATTAAACAAGATTACAAAAAGACTACTTCACAAACAAAATATCACAATAAACTAGCTAAAATGTGTGTTGTTAAAATTAAAAGTATAAAATTCATCAAAGGTGTAAAATGCTTGGTCCAAAAGACAACACCAGAAGGTTTTAAAAAAATCACCATCTAAAGCCTCGACCAGCATCAAGTGTTATAGATTCTGTGACACTTGCTATAAACTTGGATGTTGAAAATCCTACTCCCTCAACTAGTAAGACTTTGTAGGTGATAAGGAAAGTGAAAAATCAGATTTGTTAGATATGGACATAAATACAATTTCTGTACAGAAACACAAAGAAGTAATTTCTGAACCTGGGCCTGATCCATGTTCTTTATCATCAACTTCAGGGTTTAAACGACAGAAGACAATCACAGAAAGTTTTTTCTTAATAAAATCTCATGCAAAAGGTGGCAGAAAATACAATAAAATTACAAATTCAATCTTATTTATGATATGTCATGACTACCAGCCAGTAAACATAGTCGAAAACGAGCTTATGCACGAGGTATGTCCACAATACCAAAAACCATCAAGGAAAAATATTAACACCTTAATTGACAATAAATACAATGCCATTACCAATCTTTTCCCAGAAAAAATTGATAGTGGATTATCTAACATTAACCTGTGACATATGAACGGAAACTATGCGGTGAAGAAGCTTCCTAGGTGTCTCAATTCATTTCCTGGAAGGGAGTGAAATTTTAGATGCAACTTTATGGATATATGAATTAACTGAACGCCTGAACTGAAATGTTAACAATATAGTCAATACAGAGCAGTCTATGCTCTCTGCAAGAATGCGAGAACTTCAAGTGACGGCAGATCTTCTGGAGTCTTTTGAATACGCGACAAGAGTGATTTCTGCCTCTAAATACATGACCGGAAGTATAATTATACCTATTGTATGAAATCTTAAGAAATGCTTGGAAAATATTGAAGTGGGAGATTTTCCACTTGCAACAGCTTTGTGGATGAAAAAAGGGTTGGCTTCAGCTCATCAGATAATATTATTGGCAGCTGCTACTATCATTGACCCTCAAAAGGATTTACTTTGAGAATCCCATTTACTGTGATAAAGCTGTAAAATTTATTCAAAAATTCCATTAAAAAGCACCACAGGAATCCAGGTCAATCTAAGAACGCCGTCAAACACGGAAGCAACGCCAATGCACCAGAAAACTCTAACCCTAAGTTTTCGCACTTAAAATTGAAAACTCCTAGAACCAAGTTCATATATTTTTGTGTTGTTAAAAATATTTTTGGAGATGAAAGTTACGCTAGAAAAAACTAAACAAAAAGACTTGAGGAACTCCAAATTCTATATGATTTGATAAAAAACACATTTTCTATTCTTTCTGACATTAATTATGCTTTTTACAGATCATTTAATTAAAAACATGTTTTTGTTTTCAGAACGAAATAAATTTAGTTTGTGGAGCGAGCAAGCATAATCGAATAGTTGTCGAGAAGTCAGATGCTGCAAGGGTAGGAGCAAGTAAAGATAGGCAAGCGGAAATGGCTTTGTATTTAAAAAGCCACTTAGAGCCCCTTAAAAGTAATTCTATAGAATGGTGGCAACGCCATGCTCAAACATATCCACTTTTAGTACCAGTGGCTCTAAAATTTCTGACCACTCTAACTACTTCGGTACCATCTGAGCGATTATTTTCGAAAGCGGGTGAGACTCTAATGAAAAAAAACAGAACAGCTTGGCAGGAAGATGACTTTCTCAGTTTCTCTACCTGCAATCTGTTGAAAAAAAATTTGGGATCTTAGACAATTAACTTATATTTTTATTTGTTTTATTTATAGACATAAAAGTTTTTGTTTTTTATTGCTCTGTGTTTTTTTCTACAACAAAAAGATACTGACAACTGCCTATTTATTTAAGTGCTTGAATTTATATTAAAGGACATGGTACCCATATCTTAATATTAACATGTATACCTTAAACAGTGGTAATATATAATGCATCTTAACACTCTTAACTCAACCCCAGCAATTAAAAAAAAATTTTTTTCCATACTTAACATAATAATAATAATAACTTTATTCAAGATAGGACGAACTTAATACAAAAGTTAGCTTTTGGTTTACAATTTTGGTTATTCTTAAATAAATCCTAAAATATAGCTAAACATTAGTTAGTTTCATATATTTTGATAAATTGCGCTTAAAAATAATAATGCTATTGCTTCCCGCTATTGCGCTTAAAAATAATAATGCTATTGCTATTGCTTCTATGTTAATCTGTTAAATTCGGAGATACCCCGCACAAACAGTGATGCCATCGAAACCGATAAATTAGTTCTAGCTACTCGATAGTCATTATTTCTTCGTGTATTATGATTGTGAATCTCATTATTAAATGTTAAAAATTGATTAAAATATGCAGGCAAAAGACCCCTACTAATCTTGAATAGAAAAACCATGGTCAAGTAATGAAGGCGTTGCCTCACAGTAAACCAATCAAGCGTCGATAACATCACTACTATAGGTGTATACCTATTGCACTTAAGAATAATTCTCATACCCCTGTTCATTAATTTCTGAAGTGAATCTTTTTCGTTAGTGCTCATAAGGTACAACAGTGAACTGCAATAATCGAAATGTGGCTGAATTATTGTTTTATATATAGTAATTCTAGCATACATTGACAAATGACCAGAAACCCTAGAGAAAAAATATAACTTCTTGCGAATTTTCCTAGAGATAAACTGAAAGTGCTTATCAAATCTCAACTTATTATCCAAAACAAAACCGAGATGTTTCATCTCTGCAACCCACTCAATTTTTTCACCGTCCATTTCCAAGGAAAAGTTGTCAAAGATACCAGAAACCTTATATGAAGTACTCAATATCATTGCTTTCGTTTCCCAAAGCCAAATTCATATTTTCCATTACCCTCTCTAAATCATTTCCGGTACATGCCACAATGTATCATCAGCAAAGAGGTTCAAAAATTCGAAATCATGGGCATAGTTTATGTCATTGAGATAGATAATGAAAAGGATGGGTCCCAATATACTGCCTTGCGGCACTCCTATACTATTCAACACTGTATTGGAGAAAGAGCTTCCACATTTTGTTATTTGTGCACGGTCTTCCAGATATTGCTGAAACCAAGACAACACTCTTCCCCCAATACCATATTTCAATTTTTTTAAAAGTAAATCTCTGTCAATTGTTTCAAAAGCTCTCTTAAGATCTAAAAACACAGCCACAATATACTTGTTTTCATCAATGGATTGTTTCCATTTAGTTACTGTAAGTTGCAAAGCTGTTTCACAGGAGTGGTTTTTCCTGAATCCTGATTGGTGGCCTTTAAACATTTTATTTTTATCAAAATATTTCTTTAATTGACCACAGACAGCTGCTTCCAAAATTTTTTCAACGGTAGGAAGAGTGTTGATTGGTCTAAACTCATCTACATTTGAAGGGTTGGGAATCTTAGGAACTGGTGAAATAATACTTGTTTTTAGTTCATATGGAAACATCCTCTTAACAAAGATGAATTTACAAAATTAAGCAAAACATACCCCAACACCTCAAAAGAGTTCCTCAAAAAACCTGCATTAAGTATGTCATGTAGATCAGTCTTATTCTTTAGTGAAAATACAATGCTTTTAAGTTCACACAATGTAATTGTTTCAAAATCACAGAAAACAGTCTCAACTGGATTATATATTTCACCCGTCCACTCATCAGTAGGAATAATTGAACTTTCAATATCCATTACACTATTAACAAAAAAATCATTAAATCTATTAGCACTCTCAACTTCACTAGATGCAAACTCATCATTTATAAACTTAATTGACAGGTAATTTAAGGATTGATTTTTACTTTTAATTAGATCCTTCAAGTGCTCTACATAGCCCTACTATTCCCTTTATTTGCATCTATTCTGCTTTCATAGAACTCCCTCTTTTTATTTTTTATAATATTGACTACTGAATTTCTTTTAACTTTGTAATCCTGCCACAAAACCTCTCGTCCATTATCCGCTATGGAGTTCTTAAAAACTTTATAAGCTCTATCTCTTTCTTCGACTTTAAGTTTAACATCAGTAGGATACCATACTGGTTTTCTTTGTTTGTTTTTTTACTTCAATAAATGGGGCAAACATATCAACTATATACTTACATTTAGTTAAAATATCTTGAAATAAAACATTTACGTTACTTTATCGAGTATTAAAATCCGTTTCAATAAGTTTAAGATTGATGTTATGCACAACTTCTGAGTTTATCCTATGAAAACAGAATGATGTTAGACCACTGCAGCTCGACCTCATACACATTTTCACACAAACAATAGAATGATCGGTAATCCTTGGTACATCAAGAAAGCTGACAGATATTTTATTGGATTTATTACATAATACATAATCAATCAAAGTAGAACTTACTTCACTATGTCTCGTACACTCAGTCACTAGTTGATCTATCCCATATACCTGTATCACTTCCCTTATTCTATTAGAATAATAACTTGTACTATCCAGAAAATGTATGTTAATATTACCTGTTAATATACAGTTATCAGTTTCTGTAAAGTACTCATCACACCACTCTTCTAACTTCTTTAAAAACACAGCACGGCTAGAGTTAGGTGAGTGATAACAACCTCCTACTGTCCAGTTTACCCCATGAATATTGATTCTAATAAAAACACACCAATAATTACCAATTTCAACGGAAGTCCCAAAAATACTAAATTTAACATTATTTCTTACAAACAGAATCACCCCTCCTGTATGTCTGCTATGGGAGTTGCAATGTATACATGAGTACCCCTTTACTTAACATGCAAACATCGATGTTGATTTAACATCAATGTTTTATCAGCATTGATGGTCGCTTTCGATGTCAACCTCGATGCTAGACATTGATAGTTTCTATCAATGTCCCAGAACTAGGGGCCGCGGACACCATATACAGACAGAGTTTCCCACAATGCAGTGTGCGGCACCATGTTGAAGGCTTAGCTAGATCAAGAAATACAGCTACAGTTTTTCTGTCCATCATAGCATCCTGTATGCAAGCTCCACACATAAAAGCATTCTGGTTATTAGACAAAATATTGAAATTTAAAAAACTTAAGACAGTCTTTCAGTATTTTTTTCTAGTATTTTACCAATATTATTTATCACACTAATAGGCTGTAGGTACAATTGGTAATTTTACTTTTATCCCGTGCTTTAAATATAGGCATTCCAATAGAAGATTTGATATGATGTGGTATTATTTTTGTTCCGAAAATTAGATTTATTATCTGCATGAGGGTTTTTATAAGATACTGATAAAAGTTTTAATTATTTTTACTGCAGAAATGCCATTTTTACCTAGTTCATGGTTGTTTTTTAAGGACAATATGGTTTTTGAACTTCCGTTTTTTCAGTGGGTCCAAGATACATGGAGCTTGGGTTACTATACAATATTTAAATGGTTTCTGTAAGGGATTTTTTTTTTAGCCATTTTTTACCTACATCTATGAAGAAGTTGTTACAATAGTCAGCTACCTTATCCTCACCTATATTTAATTTATTCCCATCTACTATTTGAATATGAACATTGCTCTTACTGTAATTTTCACTAGTGGCTTCTTTGATTATTTCATATACTTTCCTAATATTGTTTTTATTTAATTCAATTTTACTTCTACAATCAATGGACACTAAACTATGTGACTGCAATATTTAAGAATGGTGATCGATCTAATATCGTAAATTATATAGGCATAACAAAAGTGTCCTTAATTTCGAAAATTTTTGATGCCATAGTTGCCAGTTACATCTCCCAACATTTGAAACACCTAATTGTTCCTGATCAGCATGAGTTTACTAAGTTTAAGTCTACCTTGTCAAACTTCTTAGAATATCAAAATATTATTTCTGAGTCGTTGGAAAATTAGCAAGTTGATGTAATTTATACGGACATGGGGAAGGCATTTGACAGAGTGGACATTTCAATTTTGATTGACAAGCTATATGCTTAAGATGTTACTGGCTCACTTTTGAATTAGTTTTGTAGTTATCTATTGGAAAGAAAACAAGTTGCTAACTTTAAAAACTTTTTATCTGCTGAATTTGCTGTGACTTTTGGTGTGCCTTAGGGTGGACATCTTTCTCCACTGATGTTTTTGTGTTTTATTAATGATCTGGTGCAAGGTTTTAAGTATTCAGATGCATTAATGTATGCAGGTAATCTAAAAATTTTTAGAATAATCAAATCTCCTTCTGATCCCGAAAAAATTACAATGTGATCTCGAGAATCTTGTTTCATGGTGCAGCTTAAACAATTTAAATTTGAATTGTACTAAGTGTAAGGTTCTAAGTTTTAATAGAACACAAAACCCCATTTTATACCCATATCATGTAAATAATCACAATCTTGAAACAGTAGATCATATTAGGGATCTAAGTGTTGTGTTTGACAGGGGACTTACATTTATAAATCATATTGAACATGTGTCAAATAAAGCCGTAAAACTCTTAGGTTTTGTATTGTGATCTTTAAATAATTTTAATAATATTTTTGCACTAAAAGATGTTTACTGTGCAGTAATTTGTTCTGTACTGGAGTATGTTTGCCCTGTATGGTCACCTTATTACAAGGTTCATGTGGAGATTATTGAGAGAGTTCAATGTCATACAATCAATTTAAACTTATCGTTCGTAAAGCTTTGTGATGTGATATGTAAAAGGTACAAAATTATGTTCTTATTTATGTTTTATATTGTAAAAAAAATGAAAAAAAAAATTATGTATTTTAAATTTGTAAAAATTGTTTATTTATCTCTTTATGTATATTTACTGACATTGACCTGCTCTATATCATATTTATGATCTTAGGAACTAATAAAATGAATTTGAATTTATATTGAAATGACAAGTCCGTAAATATATTATTTATTTATTTATAGTATTTTATTTTTGTGTTATTAATTAGCTATCAATTTAAGAGAGTTCGTGTATTGTTTATGTTGTTTTTCTAGGTCAGGGTCGCATTGCTTGGTTAGTCATTATTTCAATTTATCCCTAAATTTTATAGAATTTCTGACATTACCCAGGGTTTAATTTTTTTCACACCCCTTTTATTTTTTTTGTTCTTTGAGGAAATAATGAAATTTTGTAGTAAAAATATTGGTGGCGAATTCTGGATCATTATTCAAATTCAAATGGTTTATTTCCTTGGTTACATGTATTGGAATATGTTGAATTGTTACAATAATATCAAAAAAAACTCTTGCATATTCAGCAATTTTTATATTTGGATTGTAATATTACAAATGGGTACTTTCTGAAAAAAAAAATGCAAAAATCGCCTGTCAAGATAGTTTACTTATTTATTTATTTATTTTCATTTTTGTCATACATTATTCTTAATGAACATTGGCGTCAAATTTATGTTAAAATTACAGTAAAAAACAAACTAGTCAAATCTTATAACCTACCACAAATTATATTAACTAACCTACATAAAAGTCATGAAGTGATTAAAACTCTTTTTTCAGTAAAAACTTTTTTAGAACTGACTTAAACCTAAGCTGGCCTTGAATTGCTATTAATTTCCACTAGTAATGCATTATAGACCCTAATACAAGACATCAAAGGTCCCTTATCAAACAATGCTGTGCGATATGCTGGTCAGCGATGCCGAGTCTATCCAAGCCAAGATAATTCAGAAATCTTTATTATTCATCCTGAACCTTGTTTTTTACTTCTTTAACTCTCGGTTATTAGTGTTATTACTTATATAATTATTATAATGCCAAATATTGGTTGAATACCTTTCCTTTATTTAGTTTTAGATATATAATTAGATTATAACGTTTGCAATTGATATAATAACTGGTTGTGTTTGGTATTTTTTAGTTATTCAGTCAATATATAATATATAATTCTACTAGTCTTTGAAATACTAAATAAAACTATATTAGAAAAGATATTTTTTCTTATAAAAAACAATAAAAGGTAGTCTAAAAAATACAAACATAACAGCATAATAAATTATATAAAAACATCAAACATGATAAACATACATTCGCTAAGGAAATACAAAAAATAAACTCTGCTTAGGTATATAACTATAAAGACTACGTACAGGAAACCTGACCAAATTAGAGGGCCCAGATTTTCGACATGATAGAATGCTTTCCTTGTTAAAAATTTTGATTAGAAGTTTATTCTGTCAAATGTGTAAGTGGAAGAGAGATTTTGATTTGATATTCATGAAACTGGTATACTAAGACCAATTCAAGTTGTTAGAATAGAAGCCGTTTGTAGCAAATAATTCTAAATTATTTTTAGTAAATACAGCACAATTGTAAATATACCAACAGTTGTAAATATACCAATAGGGGACTGTTAAGATTACAAGCTTTTTGAAGACTCCTCTGCACCTTTGGGGATATTGCATACCCATAAAGACCCTTATGATTATTTTTTGTGTTATGAAAACTCTAGATGAATCGGATACAGAAGACGTATACCAGAACATCACACTATAAGATATAACTGACTGAACACAGGCAAAGTAAAAAACCGGCACACTGTTTATATTTACATGGTTTGTTAGGTACCTAATTTACCGGACCCATAACACAGTAACAAGGATAATTCAAATATGTCCATAAAAATAATAAATATTAATCGGGCGAAAAAATTCCCGGTAAGATAACGTCTAGTTAACTAGGTGTACATACTTACACATGATGCTTCTTGCTATACTTTTTCCAGTAGTAAAAAAACTGCCTATTTCTATATCAATTACCAAAATGTTACGGCCTAATTCAAAACTCGATAAAGTTACTTACCTTAGTTTACAGTACTAAGTATAAAATTGGAAAATTTTGTTTACCGGTTATACACAATTCACTGCGGTGACTTATAGTAAGATAAAAGATGGCTGCCTTGCTTATGTTTTCAGTCTTCAGTTCCAGTTCCAGCCCTGTCTGCTAAAAGCGCTTAAATAATTAGTTATTCCAATGATACAACAAATCAGTGTTGTATCATGAGTTATTCCGTTGTATAAGCGGGGCTTAGCTCATACAACATACAAGCATATAACTTTGAGTGAGGAAAAGAATAGTTATGGCCGAAAAGTGAAGCCTCAGAAAAAATGTGTTACCGGCTACCGGAATTGCCGAATCTGCACATACGTAAACCGCGTTGACAAAAGTTTTTTTTTTTTTTTAATTAACGTAAGGACGTAGCCGATGCACGCATCGGACAAGTGGCACTTCAGAAACGTACACTACAGAATGCTAAACATTCCAAATGGTACGTATTCGCAAATAACGTCAAATAAATAAATAATGAAGTCAGTAACTCTAAGAAAAAATATGTCAGATCAGCAAACAAAAATTACCAGTAAGAAAAATTTTCAATTGAAATAAAATAATACATGAATAATGATAAAACTACACAACTACATAAACAAAAACTATCATCAATATGGGTCAAAAAACGTTACAAAACCAATCCGGTTAACTGCCTTTTCAGCTGCAAAGTGCTTAGTCTGAAAATATCATATTCTGAGAAGTGACGATTGTAATTGTGAACTAGTCGGTCAACAAATGCGCTAAAACCATAATTTGTACTGTGGTACCTTTCAACAAACAGCTGTGATTGTCTTGTTCTTCTAACAGGCACTAAAAACGGGACTGATTCAAGCAGCACTTCACAATCAATCCCCCTATTCACCAATTTATGCAAAAAGAAAACCTATTTTGCACCTTT
Organism: Kuschelorhynchus macadamiae; assembly: GCA_030620095.1. NCBI lineage: Eukaryota > Metazoa > Arthropoda > Insecta > Coleoptera > Curculionidae > Kuschelorhynchus > Kuschelorhynchus macadamiae. The sequence continues at coordinate 38,181 of JAUTXW010001698.1, read as the reverse complement.
TCAATTCTGTCGATATGACACTGGTATGATGGACTCCATATTGTACAACAATATTCTAGAACGCTACGAATCAATGAGTTATAGAGACACCCAATTGCTTTGGTATCAGTTACGTGTTTCGTATGTCGCTTTATAAAACCCAGAAGTCTAAAACCCTTAAGTACAATATTATCAATATGTAGATTAAAAGTAAGATTTTCATCAAACATAACACCTAGGTCCGTGAAAGAACTAATCACTTCAGGGTTTACATTATCTATGAAGTAGGTGGAGGGTATGGTATTAATACATTTGTGAAAACGGAGCACTTTACATTTCGAGATGTTAAGAGAGAGATAATTAGTTCTGCACCATTTAACGAGCCTTTCCATATCAGACTGCAGATGATTGGAGTCTGAGGAGACTGGTGAGAATTTTAAGTCGTCTGCATATAAAAGACATTCGGAAAATTCGAAACAGGATATTATATCATTTATAAAGAGCAGAAAGAGAACTGGACCCACATGCGAACCCTGCGGGACACCCGATGTCACAAGAATCTCCCTGGAGACTGAACCGCATATGTTGACTTGCTGGCGACGATTAAATAAATACGATTTGATCCACTCAAGATATTTTCCACAAAAACCAATTTGCTGTAATTTCCATAACAGAAGCGGATGGCAAACACTGTCAAAAGCCTTAGATATGTCAGTATAAATAACATCGATCTGCTTGCCAGCCTCAGCCGATGTCACTAAGTAGTTTAGAAATATTGCAAGATTGGTAGTTGTTGAACGACCACGATAAAAACCATGTTGCATACTCGTAATATAGTATTTTAAGGACTCAAATATATGATCGGTGATAATTGCCTCAAAGAGCTTTGGTATATGTGAAAGTAAAGAAATATCTCTGTAGTTCTTCACATCACTTTTATCACCAGATTTGAAAATGGGCAGAAGAGTAGAAAACTTCCAAAATTCAGGAAAGGAACCCAAATTAACGGATCTCTGAAAAATTATAAATAGAGGCTGAGACAATGACTCACAGCATCGTTGCAATAGAATAGTAGGAATTCCAGCATTCTTGGGAGGATCAAGGTCCTTTAATTTATTAAAGATTTCTGCCTCTGTAAAACAATGTTGATAGTATCTTTCCTGAATAACTTATTGGATCAATTTTACTAAAGTCTAAATTATGGTGGTAAGTATAGCAAGACTGAAAGTCAGTACATTTGCGATGTTATTTGTTCCAGTGATTTCTTGCCAGTCAAAATTCATAACACTGGGCAGATTGGAGTCCCTTCTTAAGTTTCGTACAAATGACCAAAAGTATTTAATGTTTTCCGGGATAAGTAGCTCAGACTGTGTGACATATGTAAGATAACACATATCAATTCGAAGTTTAACCTCACGTCTTATGTCAGAATAGACCAAATAGTCAGGAAGTTTATCGGTCCTTTTATATCTTTTGTATAAGCAATTCTTTTGCCCAATAAGCTTTTTTAAGGGAAGGTCAAACCATTTGGGATATTTACAGTCAGCCACGATCTTCTTGGGGATACAATTATTGATACCCTGAAATAAAACCTCATAGAACTGTTCAACCATTCTGTTAATATCAGGCTCAGACAATAAGAATGACCAGTCGGACTGCTTATAAAAAATATCCAAATTGACGAAATTTGCTTTATGAAACTGGTAAACACTTGGTTTTGATTTTTTATCGGCGAAACATATTTAATTTTATACTTCACTTCAATTGCTGGATGGTAGGGGTCAATCTCTACAAGAGGAAAATTTGAAGATGAAACGAAAACACTAATGAAGTCATCAGCAAATAGCAGATCTACAATTCTGCCCATGTGATTGCAAAGAGAATTCATTTGTTGCAATTCAAGAAAACTCATTGTCACAAAAAGAGTTTCAGAAGCTAGGGACGGTAAACATTTTGGAACCAGTGAATTGTCTTCATAGATCCATTCCACCGAAGGAAGGTTCTCAAGAATAAAAAATGTATGATTATTGAATCTATTTCTCAGCGACTCACAGGTATTGCAGAAAGACTGATAACATTCCTGGTTAGAATTAGGTGGAAAATACACACATCCTAGCACCAAACTTGCATTGCCTGCCTTCATCAGAACCCAAACAGCGTCGAACTCGATATGAGCAGGAGTAACAATCATAGAAGCCTGAAAAAAAGAAGAAACATTAAGCCATGTCTCGGTGAGAAATATTACGTCATAGTCGCAAGACATGACGCTAAGAGAAATTTCATCAATTTTAGTGCGTAGACCCCTGACATTTTGGTAAAACATGACAAGACTACCATTCGTTGAAGATCTGTCATTAGCACCAGCTACCATTTCTAATTGTGAGTTGGGACGTTGGGCAGTTGACAAAAATTTTGCTGGCTGTTATTATGGACGGAATCATTAATCATCTCCACACCTGGTGACGATTGAGAGAAAGAGGAAAATAGCCTGCGTCCAACAAAAAACAATCGAAAGATATACGAAAAAAGCTCAGATTTTGTTGCATAATCTAAAGCTCCGTTCCGTGAATTGGTTATCAATGACAAGAAACATGCATGGGGGAACCGGTTAACGCTGACTCAATAAATGCATTTTGTTGTGCTATAAAGTCGTTCAACACTGGACCATTATATCGTAGAGGGGGGCCAATAATGAAAAGATTAGTGTCTTTTATTTTCTCAATCAAATTGTTGATGGTGTCTTGTTGTATTGTTTTGCCCATAATTGGTTCATATATACCGGTAAACAACAGAACACAGTCACTTTTAGAAAAACCTCTACACAGAGAAATACATTCCTGCGAGAGTCTTTCAAAGTTTACCCTCTCCAACTGTTGACAATTTATATCATATCTGTTGTTAGTGACTTTTTTAATAATTTGAATTGAACCTTTGATCACCGCATCTCCAATTATCAATATCTGGGGTCGTCTTTTTTGTTTTTCTAATTGTTGTGCTTTTGGAGTTGACTTCCTTTCATCTGGGTTCACGACTGGTAACTTTTGTATATTTACCGCACTTCTTAGCTTACTTAATTCAGATTGGTACCAGTCATTGTCTACATCCAACGTCTTTAAGCTAGCCAGCATTTCTTTCATGGTTTGATTTAAGTCGCTTAGTTCGTTTTCCTTGACCGTACCTGTTCGTTGATAAATTTTTCACTTAAAGTATTTTTTTCTTCTTCAAACTTGGATATCTTTTTATTTAACATTAAGATTGTTTCGCGCGATTCCCTTAATTTCTCCTCAAAATGCTGCTCCGCCTCTGCAACATCTTCTTGGAAACTCAGCGAATTTTTTCGATGCCGAAGTAGAAGGGATTCCTTTGCATTAAGGGTGGCAATTAAATTTTTTATTTCTTGTTGATGATCAGCAAGTTGGTCATCCTTCTCACAGATACTCCTTTCATAAATTTGCTCTTGAGACCTTAGAGCTTGATTCAGTGCCCCAAACCTTTCCTCAAACTTCTCGAATTCAGTGAGTTTTTTTTTTACTTATATGATTTTCTTCACACTTCTTAGAACAGTAAACTCAGTGATTTTCTATTACTTTGAAATAGCTTCTTCTGTTAATGCAGCTGAGATGAAAGACGTTGCAGCATACGATACAAACTAGACTAGAAAATTCCTTGTTTACACAGCATTTGAAGCAAGCAGTCGACTTTTGAGATGAATTAACATTGCTCTCCTTGCCATTCATGACACCAAATTATTTATAAAATTAGAGAGAAAAAAAGCTAAACTCAATAGAACAAACAGTGTATAATTATAATGACAGCTATTTTGAAGAAGCAATGAAATGTGAGACAAAACAAAAGCTAAGCAAAGAAAAAAATCAAAAAAAAAACATTAAAAACGAGGAGACATGCTTCACACCCAGGGACCTGTCTGGACGACTTAAAAGACACAAACAAAGAAGACCACTAAAAAAAGGGAAGAAAAGAAGGAAAACAATAAGGACCAATTATTATTATTGTTCTATAAAGTTAAATTTAAATATATTTAAAGTTGTCTTTGCAAACAGACACCAATATTGCGCATTTCTAAAACTCTACTAGAACTGAATAATATAAATTACCTTATTTAAAAAAAATAGAGTTTCGCCTGACCCGATAAATAAAAATTTAGGGTCTTCTTATCAGTAAATTAGCATATTTAGTGGCAAGGCAGTGATAAATATTACTTTTTTATAAATGTCCATTCAGAGGATAAACTTTAATTAGCTTTCTATTTCTTCAAATAATGAGATTATTTGTGAGTTAATCACTTTGAAAATTATGAGGATACATACTGTTTTTTTCAAGCAACAAACCAATACTAGACACACATATTTTTTCAAAGTTAAAACCACCAAAAACGACACATATTTATAAGAAACAAACTACACACATATATGATTGATCATGTTTTTTACAAATTTACAATTAATATTCGTTAGCAAACAATATTTATTTATAAGGAGACATATAGGTAATTATTATTTAAGCATGGAACACAAAGCTAATTACGTCATTGGTTTACGGTTTTTCCGTGTTTGTGTTTTGTTACTAACGAGAGAAGTTCCGGGTAAAGAAAACTTACCGATTTTTAAAAATGTATCGCATATTAACTTTTATTTTCAAGATAGTAATAAAACAGCCATTTGTTGCTATTAGAAATATTAAACTAAATCCAGCTTTTAACTGGATGTCCCGCTTTAGAGCCGATTTGCCTCCTGGTTCGCTTTTTGCTACTTTTTAATATAAAAAATAAATACATATATCTGCAATAAATTTACAGTAAATTTCAAAAAAGTTATCTATTATTATGCAAAAAGGAACTAAACGCAATTAAAAATTGTTTTTCTGTTTTTAAACTACGCGCAAATATCTTTAAACAATCTGGAACACTTTACTTATATATTTCATTGGGATGGTGCAATAGTAACTTCCAGATACCGTTAATAACTATGATACACGTTAGGGGGGGGGCAAAAGGAGCAAATGACTCCTCCCACCTCCGCAGATAATTAATCCAAGCAAAATATTATAAGACATTTCCACGATTTTATCCGGCTTACGAATGGTGAGAACCTTTTTTTAGTCATGTTTGATTTTCACGGAAGTTATGCTTATGTTGCGGGTGTTAACAAAAAGCAAGGACCTTTTTTTCAGTCGCCCGATTCTAAATACGCCACTGGGTATCTATATTAAATCTTTATTATTTGATATTTTGTAAACAAACATGGCAATAAGGAAAATGTCCCGCTACTTTCTTTAATGTCCCTCTTTTTTAAAAACAAATCCCGCGAAACGCCAATCAGGATTTGGCAACCCATGGACAGGGGGCAAGAAAACAACCAATGGGGGATCCGCCACGCAATTTTGATGTTTTTAATATGGCCTAATACAGCTAATAACGGTGCTTTATTTATTCCGCCTTTCCCATTTTTGTGAGGATTATGAATGAGTAGTTATTTAAGGAGAGAAGCCCCTCCTCCTCCTCATTGTGCATCTACTCCTCCTCCTCTTCTCTAATATTGGAAATTATTTAAACGACTTCGTTAACTTAGCCTCGCCGCAGAAAGTTATCCCCTCTGTTAAAATACTAGCCTAGCGGAAACATTAAATATAAAGAATCACCACTTAAGCTCAGTGTTAACACGGCATTTAGTACTGAAAATAACGAATTAACATCAACAATTCAAGAATTGCATAGTGAATTTAGCAAATTACTATATGAAGTTAATGAGCATCAAATGAGAGCCGACCATCTTTTTCTTCATTTTATTCTGAAATTTCAGAAGATTATTTATTCAAAGGCAGTATCGTTGTGTGTTGACTATTTAAAAAATTTTGATTTGTTAGAATTTGTGCGTGTACTGATAAAGTTAGGCTTTTATAGTGAGGTCATAAGTTTAAAAAAATGTGTTCAAATTTCAACAGTTTTGGAAGAAATATCAGCGGCAGAAGCTGAAAGAGATTTTTACCTGTCAATATCTCAAGAAGGTTTCGTCTAGGAAATTGTGTAATTGTGATGGAAAAACTAGTGACCGAAGTGCTTGAAGAGTTTGTTATGTCAGAAGCTTGCTCAAGATATTTAGCTTTTGCTGGTGATGATGATAACGTGAATGCTCAAGATTTAATGAAAAGTCACAAGTATTTATAACATGCTGAATTTTGTAAAAAAATAGTGCGTGTAAAAACTTTTTAGAAAACAAAAACAGAAAACGATTTTTTGCTGATATTGACAGTTTAGAAATACAATATAATTTTAAAGTTGTTTGTTAGTAAATTTTTAATAAAACAAAGTACATAAAGCTAATATTATTGTTATTCATTCATAAAAAATTATCAAACAAGTATAAAACGTTTGAAAGTGCACACGTACATAATGATTTAGAGTGATAAAAATATTTTGGTTTAGATGCCATTGAATCTGGTTGTTCATCTAACTCAGTAATTGGCTTTTTTGAATATTTTCTTATACATTCAGCTTTTTCCTTCTCCTTAACGTAAACAAATTCAGTATCCGCCGTCAATTCTTTGATTATATTTGAAAATTGATGCAGTCGGGTATGTCCAGAATTCCAGTATATACAATGAAAATTTTTCATTAACCAAATAGCTTGCTTATGTTGTTCAAACGAAAGAAAGTTTATAAGAAAAGGTTGTTTAAAAATATAGTGACTTATTTTATCTCCATCGTAAGCTGCCAATTCTCTAGGTATAAATTTATTTTTTTCGTCCTTAAAACCTTGAATGTCTAATACTAGCCTCATATTTTTAATTTAGAAAATTTCTTAAAAATAAATGTTTTTTTGGAGTAATCTTCAATATCCTTTTTGAGTTCTCTTAATTTTCTGATAAAAGTTTCTATCTCTCCTACTCGAAGTGACATTATCAGTTAGATACGTTTGCTTGTCAAACGTCTAGTAACAACTGACTCTTTTGTTAGTTGCAAGTTATGTTTAGGAATTAAATTTAATTTTGAGGTAAAAATCCCGCATGCGTAGCTAATTTACAGTGGCTTTACAAATTTAGTAAGTGGATTGTAACTAAAAACTTTATCTTGTAATATTAGACAATACGCTGTTGTGCCTTTTCTATGTCTTTATTTAGTTCAAATTCTCTTTCATTACAATAGGTCCTGCTTGCAAAGACTCTTTTTGATGAGAACAATTAATGTATGCAAGCGGATTAAATAATGGTTCTTCTGTTTTTCCATAATAAGTATTGCGGAAATTGAAATACATTTTATACAAGATAGCGAATTTATTTTTACTCATATCTAACATGAGATCATTATAAGGATACCTTTCAGAATTTAAGAATACTTTGATGTTCCTTAAGTCTATGTCATTAAATTCACTCATATTGCTTTTTTTCTTATTCCATTTTTCTTGTTGAAATGTAAGTATAACATGACGGGGGGTTTCAACTCGGGTTGAGGTTTTAACTGGCCAATTGTGTCTATTAGTTTCTAATAGTTCTGGATACTCAATTAATTCCCAACTTCTAAACGCTATTATTATATCAGTATTTTTGTCTATAATTTTTTTAGTGATAGTTGTTGAGGAATTCCTACTGATATATGAGGTATATTCCATGTAAGTTTGTTCAGAGTAATTTTTGGATTTTCGTTGTCATCTGTGGTTAAAATGGCATTGTTATCATCGGTATTATCCCTAACAAGTATGAGCTCTTGTTTCGAATTTAGTATTACTTTTTTATAGTCTTTGAAGAATCCCATTAAAGTTTTAAGGGGTATGCAAACATTAAAAAATCCTGTTTTTTCATCGTCGATAGATACAGTTGTTGTCGTAGTCGCACCTGTTTGAAGAGTTATAACAGGATGCCAGCCTGCATTTCGTAATTTAGCTGACTCGTTTTCACTAAATGAAAGATAACCTTTCAGAGTTGATGTGATACCAGCATTTCTAACCGAATCTATAGTAACACCATTTAATTTGTATCTTATTTCTTTAAAAAGAAAGGCAATTCCATTATTTATTAAACTCAACGTTTTAGAAACTGTTTCGTCTTCTCTAGTTAACTTTGCTTCTATGTAAAGAAAACTCTCACAAGGAAGGGTGTATATTTCAATTTCATTCACGAGAATTATTATCTCATCATTAATTCCTAATATGGTGACTAAATAAGGTTCATAAGAATGAATTTCCGAATGAGTGTTGGAATTATCAATTAAAAGCTTTTCTGTAACATTAAGTATATTCATATTAAAAGTTCAAGTCCTAGAGACTCCAGAAACCTTTTATTTGCAGTTGTTAGCTCTTTAACGTTAACACGTCTACCAATGTTTTTCTTGACTAATTTGTGCCTATAATATGTTTTTTGAACAATTTTATTTAGAATACTAAAATTTGTGTTGTATAATATAACTATTTTTAATCTAGTTTTTTAATGTGCAGCCTAAATGTAACTGTTTCGTCTCGAAAATTCACTATTTCCCCGTTTGGATCTAATATTCTTACAGTAATTTTGTCTATCACTTTCACTGTTACAGGAAAATATATAATATTTCGTGGACTTTCAATTATTTTAAATCCAGGAGAGACGTCTGGAAAAAATTGATGAATAATATGAACGGGTCTTCCGTTCAAGTAGGAACCTTCAGCAATACTGCAGCCGATACATAGTGAATTAACTTTTATAATTTCTGCAGGAACATCTGAATGTTTACTCTTTCCATCACCTCTGATAACCTGATCTTTGAATCCTAAAATTTTGCCTATACTACCCTCTTTAAATGTGATATTTGCAGAAGACTTAATTACCGATTGTAGAGTATTATTATTAGCAAATAAATGAAACGAAATCCCTATTTTATCAAATTGTTCTATTAAATTTTTATTAATATCTTGAATTTCATAGCTTCCAGGAGGGATTTCAATAAAATCGTTACCATCCCTATAGAAAAATTTATTATTTTTTTCGTCAATATTTGGAATAGCATTAAAAGTTTCAAAATTAGTTAAACCTATAACACATACTGAGTCAACATTTAAATAAATTGGAGGATTAAAATCCACATGCAACGTTGCTCCTTGAGCAGAGAGCGCTATTGTGAACGACATTCTAACGTATTGTCTTCTTAAATGATTCTAAGATTATCTATTCTGTGTTTCTATAAATAAAGTTGACCACAATTTGATAAGAGTTATGATTATACTGGGTGATTCACGACCCACTGTACATACTTATGTGGTGTATAGGGTATCCCTAGGGTATATCGAAATGGATATTTAAATTGATTAATTCGGCTTTATTACCAAGATACAGGGTGATTTTCGTATTTTGGTAAAAATTTGTTCACCCTGTATATCCTAAACTGCTTAATAGATTTTTTAAAAATTTTGTACACAAACACTCTTGGTATATCATAACTTTTTGACGTTTGAAAAATAGCAAAGTTCCAGGGCCGTATCCAGCCAATCTCTACTAATAAAATACAGCCTTGTCGAATTCATTTTTATTTTCAGTAGCCCAAAAAAAACTAAAATCTACCCTAACCCAATAACGTCTTAAAAGCTACAAAATGTTTTCAAAATGCATACCACCGGTGTCTCTACATATTTGTGCACGCTTTTGTAGGTTTGCAATTGGCGGTGAATCATTTGAGGGTTTTGTCTAACCTCGTCGCAATAAAAATGTATCCTATTTATTAATTGATCCCTAGTTTCGATTGGAATACTGTAAACTTTTTGTTTTAGATGCCCCCACGAAAAGTAGTCGGCTGGATTAAAGTCTGGCGACCTAGCTGGCCAAGGATGTGGTCGTCCGCGTCCAATCCACCGATCAGCAAATTATTGATTGAGATAATTTTGAACATCAATTCCAAAATGTGCAGGTGCCCCATCGTGTTGAAACCATATGCCTCTTAAATTTACATTTTCTAATAAGCCTGGTAAAACGTTTTGTAGAAAGTCCAAATACACAACAGCCGTTAGTCGTTGAGGGAAAATATGTGGTCCAATTAAATGATTATTTATTAAGCCGCACCAAACATTCACTGAAAACTTTCGTTGAGAATTGGCCAATCGCAACGAATGAGGGTTTTCATCTGCCCATACATGAGAGTTTCTAGAATTAAAGACTCCGTCCCTTGTAAATTGGGCTTCATCAGTGAATAGTGCTCTAAAAATAGTTCTTCGATGATTTATTACCCACCTAGCAAATGCTAATCTAGGCAAGTAGTCGCCTTCTTCTAATCTTTGTACCTCTTGTACATGGAAAGGGTATAAGTTTTCATTTTTTATAGTTCTCCATACTCTTGTCTGCGGTATCGCTAATTGGGCGGAAATTCGCCTAGTGCTTGTGGTTGGATCTTCCCTCACAAGGTTGAGAATATTCTCTTCTTGGACCACGTTATTAGCACCCACTCTTTCAACATGAAGATCGGTTGAGGGAAACTTACCCTTTTCACGCAATGTATTAAAGGTTGCGGCAAACGTTTGGTGATTTGGAATTCTCCGATCCGGAAATCGTCTTCTGTAGCAGCCCTTCCGTTACCATTACAAAATCCGTACACAAATACGATGTCTGCGTACTCAGCATTTGTAAATAACGGCATTTTTACAATCATTGAAACGTACAAACTTTTTGCAAAGAGAAAATTCAAATAAAAAATCTTTAATTAACAATGTCAAACACAAATGATTGAATTGTATGTACGTAATGTCATTTTTAAAATATCTGTCTAAATTCCAAGGCTTACTTTATTATTTTTAGGTATTAAAATTTATTGAATTTGTATTTTTTTGTAGGTTTTAAGGTTACGAAAAAAATAAAGGTAAATAAAAAAATTAAAAAAAAACAAGCTCTTACACGTAATTTGTATACAATAACAAAAATAAAAAAAGATAAATTTTTACGGTAGCCGATAAATGATCACGATCTCGAGCATTAGATAAGAAATGAGGCGAAAAAGACTCAAACAGAAATTAACTGGTTTATTAGTAGAGATAGTTTAATTTTTTTAAAAGTCAAGCATTTAGACAAAAATCTCAAATGTAAATGATTCAACGCTCAATTGCAATTCACAAAAATTACTAAAAAAACAAGGCTGTGTTTTATTAGTAGAGATAGTTTAATTTTTTTTTAAAGTCAATCATTGAAATAACTTTATACTTAGTTAAAAGCTTTAATACAGATACCGCTAAAAAATGGGGTATGTACTATCTAAAGATTTAAATTTCGTACATAACCTTTAGTGTGCCATTCAAGATGGTGGCATATTATTGTTCACAAATGAATGTAGTTTAAGAAAAAAATTCAAAAATACCGAATTCCGATGTACAGGGTGTCTCAAAACTAGCCCCCCTCCCCTGTGTGAATTGGCTGGATACGGCCCTTGAACTTTGATACTTTTCAAACGTCAAAAAGTTATGATATACCAAGAGTGTTTGTGTACAAAATTTAAAAAAATGGATTAAGCCGTTTAGGAGATACAGGGTGAACAAATTTTTACCAAAATACGAAAATCACCCTGTATCTTGGTAATAAAGCCGAATTAATCAATTTAAATATCCATTTCGATATACCTTAGGGATACCCTATACACCACATAAGTATGTACAGTGGGTCGTGAATCACCCAGTATATAATTTTTTTTTGCTACCATCTCTAAAAAAATAGTAATAAAAAAATATACCTGCTCCATTACTATTATCTAAATTTATAATACCAGTTTCACATTTACTGATAACGTTTGGCGTATTATTCCGCATAAATACACCACGAAAATTTAGAATTTGTAATTTCTTGACATACTTTCTTAAATCATTGTTAGTTAGTGGTTTGCGAGGCAGCATCTTTAACAATTTTTTTGGTTTAAATATAATCCACACCCTTGTTTATATGGACGCAAAAATAAACCTTTTCCAATAGATAATTGCTCCATAACTTTATTACAACGCAGATAATCCTGCAAAAAGAGGGATTAATGGTAAAACTCCGCCGGTTTTTGGAATCGGGATAATTCGATTTGTGGGATTTTTTACGGTTCCTTTATAATTGCTTATTAAAGACAACGCATCTTGAGCTGCAACACGTGCATTTTTATATTTTTTTCCCATTATTCCTTTCTTAGCTTTTTGAACTGCAGACTGAAAGGAAATTTTTTTGATTGAACCTTTTTTCCTTTTTTTTAATTTTATTCCCCTTCCTTTTCGTAACTCCATTCCCAATCTTGATTTAGCTTTCATAATTCCAGTTATTCCTAAAGCAACAGTCTTTTTACCGATTGGGGCCTCAGATAACTTGAATCTTTCAAATGCCCTCGATGCCAATACCTGATCCGCTTCGTTGCGATGTTTTATATCAGAAAATTTATAGTAAGCAATATCGTGTTGTTTGCAAGCTTCGTCTAAAGGATTTTTGCTCTTATCTCCTCTAACAAGCCGTTTACCTAGTTTGGTTCCTGGACCACAATAATTGTATGAAGGAATGTGTAATTGGTAACTAACTAATTTGTCTACATCTACTTCGTCTTCCCATTTTATATATACTGAAACTTAATTGAGGTTATATATTTAAATGAAGAACGTGAAGATATTACTCAGATGCACATTGATTTTCCTAAAATGTGGTTAGAAAAACAATCTTTCTCGTTGCCAGTCAAAAATCATGATGTCAACTTAAATAATTTTAAAAACCATGGAAAGTTATTTGGGGGTGTTCGAAAAGAGCTTTAATTGTAGGACCTTCTGGTTCAGGAAACACCAATGTGGTTGTTGCACTTTTTAAATTCAGAAAATGGTTTACGTTTTGAGAATGTATATCTTTTTTCAAAATTCTTGTACCAAACGAAATATGAGTTTTTAAGAAACGTAATGCAGACTATTAAGGAAAATGGATATTTTGAGTCGACAAACGAAGAAGACACTGTGTCACCTGCCGGGGTAAAACCCAACTCTGTAATAATTTTTAATGATATTGTTTGCTGTAATCAAAGTATGTCATTCGAAATGTTTAAAAAAATATGTTCAATGTGTTGGAAATCTAACTATGAATTTTTAGTTATTGATAAGGATTGCTGTTTAAAATCTGGGAGATATTGAAAAGGATTTGACAGTTTTATACATTTTTAAAACATATATAATATCTAACCTTTACAGTCGACTTTAGTTTATGACTCGTTATATTTTAGTCAACAACTAAATTTTAGATTTAGCAGAGAGTAAAAGTTCGACAAGAAAAAGAATTAAAACCAATAACTGAACCTTTGCAAGAATTATTTAAAACAATAAAAACCGAACCCTTGGTAAAACGAGAACTTACTTCACCATCACTTTTTTAACTCTAGAAACCGGCAAACGTAGTTTTTCAACTACAAAAAAAAGACCAGGAAGAAGACAAACGAATATTTACAATTAATATCTTCCTCATGATATTCCATTATTTCTACAGGATGAAGACATTTTACATAATTATAATGAAGATGTGTTCTTAGATAAACCAACTGGTACTCAACCCAGTCGTCCATCCGAATCATCTTTTATTGAACCCACGGCAGCAGATATAAGACAGGAAATACTTAACCAAAAGAGGTGACGTTTACGATACGCATCTCGAAGTGTATCACCCACTCGTAAGATCATTTGTTGATGACTCGATTAAGGGTAGTCGTGAACTAGATCATACACATGGTTTTGTTCATGACCCTCTACTAGAAAAATGGAAAATAGGAGATTCTACTGTTGAGTTTAAAGATGAAAACTTAAAGATCTAATTTATAAGGGAACTACTGGGTTGTACAAACTACTTTTTTTAAAGATCCTAAAGATTACAAACCTGATGATGTAGAAAATTATATACATATTAAAACGAACAAATGCTTACAAAAGAAATTATGATCCCAAAGAGCAAGTTCAGCTACAGATCCGAAATACATAATAATTAAACCATATTTAATAGAAAAAAACATTATTAAACCTACAAGATCTTCTGCATCTAGCATTTTAAGTATCTCTAGTTTCAGTACTTTAAGCAAGTTAAGACCTCCTCAGAGACCACGATCCACGTCATCAAAAAAAGGTGGAGCAATGTTAAACTTATCTAACAAAAAAATTGACTACATTTATTTCGACAATATTAATGAAATAGTAGAAAGATTGAAACTACTTGTATCATCGCAAATGGCGATTCATAGGTCATCAAAATGAAATGGTATTAATTTTAGAAGAACTTAGGTAGGCAACAGTAATTAAATAAAAACACTGTATTGCAACAAAATATTTATTCCTCGTAGGACTTTCATGCCAATATGTCGATTGACAAATTTAGATCACATATATTAGATAAAAAATAAATTAAATATAAATGCTTCTTCTCAAATTTTAAACGTTGTCAACATCGCCAAAACAAATTTGTTTTATAACCTTGTTATGTTCTTTATTGCAACCTTTGATGCATCTAAAAGAAGTTATCAACTACTTCAAGATGGAAGATTAATATATAAATTTCCATTTACTTCAGGTGAAATAATCAAAGTTTAGTACCCCAAAGATGCGGTTTTATTAAAAATAAACAATATTCCTATTCCATATGGAAAGCGGATCTATATCAACCAGAATGAGGCAATTAGTTTTCATCCTCAAGATAGTGTGACTATACCAACTTTGTATGGTGAATTAGTAATAAAATGCCCGATAATTATTGAAACTTCATCATTGTCAATTTCAGTCATGAGCAATAGAATTAAAGAAGATGTTGTTAATGAACTTCACCAAGCAGAAAAAAATATAGACGCAAAAGGGTTATTGTAAAAGGAATAAATGATCTATGGCAAGGTGATTTAGTTGAAATGTTACCATACTGGAAATCAAATAAAGGATACAGATACATTCTTGTAGTTATCAATGTGTTTTCAAAATTTCTTTGGGTAGAACCAGTTAAATCAAAGTCTGCAAATGACGTAACTTTGGCGAAGCAAAAAATATTACAGAGAGCAAAATATAAACAGAAAAATCTACAAACTGATATGGAAAAAGAATTTTTGTAATACAAATTTTAAAAATGTAATGGTTAAATTTAACATAAATCACTACAATACTTACTCAAACATGAAAGCTAGTGTCGTGGAGAGAGTAAATAGAACCATAAAAACTTTAATGTGGAAAAAGTTTAGTTTACGTGGAAATTATAAATGGGTAGACATTTTACACGAAATTGTAAAAACCTATAATAATACAGTTCATTTCACTATTGGAAAAAAACCATCTGAAATCAATAAAAACAATGAAAAGGAAGTTCGGACATCATTTTATACATACATACATATAAGAAAACAAATCCTAGAACGTATTTAATTAAAGATGAAAACAATTTAGAAATTAAAGGAGCCTTTTATGAGGAGGAATTGCAAAAGGTCAAAAATCCTGACGTGTACCTAGTTGAAAAAGTTTTAAGGCAAAAAGGAATTAAAGTTTTAGTAAAATGGTTAGGATTAGATAATACTCATAATTCTTGGATTCTTAAAAAAAATGTATTGTAATATAATTTTATATATTTTTGATTTTTATATACAAATAAAAGATTAACAAGTACTTAATTGTTTTGTTTCAAATATGTATTTAAATACATTAAATATTTCCTTATAAATAATATTTGTATGTTCTTTATCCAAAATATTGGTAATAATTTTTTCGTACTCCAAAATTCTATTCTCAAATCGCATCCTGTCTAAATAAAATTTTTGATATTCACATATTCGAGCATGCCTATATGCAAACCTCCACTTTACTAATAAATGAACTTTATTGTTAGCTTCATTAATATGCACTGATTTCTTCGTAATATTTTCTTTTTACAATATTTTTTTAGCTTATTTTCCAATTCGCATGGATGCATTATTAACATTTCCAACATTGTACTAACATTTTCACTGTTGGTGTTTTGGCTTGGATTAGGAACATTATATACATTCGTTAACAATTTACCTCCCTCATTGAGACTCGAAATTTGATACATATTGAAGTTCTTATTGAATTCTTGGTTTCTTGCAGTTCCCATAATTTATCCATGAAATCACACGCAAGGCAAGCATAAACTCCGTCCACTTTTTGAGTTCTTATAATAGGAGTAGAATTAATTTTTTCAAAATATAAAGTAATGTCATCAATAATAACCGGAAACGAGTCACTTCCAGACGTATAAAATAACTTGTTATAACTCCCTGATATATCGCTAACTTCTTCCAATCTTCTTCATTAAAACTAATAAAAAACCCATTTTGACTTCCTATATGGATTGTTGGTGAAAAATCATCTAATCGCAATCCAACACGAAGAAACTTTGAGGCACATTTGTTAATATATTTAATAATAAATTTTAAAATTTATTTTCAGTTAATGTTTTGCTTAATTTTTTGTTAATTTCAACTTCACTTTCACTGTTCATTTTAGAATTTCACGAATATACACTTGCTTGGGTAGTTTTACTGAACATTGTGGTTGCTATATTTAAATACTTATTAAAACATCTCTCGGTTTTATATCAACTCCCCCACTACTCTGCATTAGAATTCAAGGTTTTTTAAAAATGTTTCATATACAAAGAACTTGAAAATAATAGTATTTTAATTTAATTTATATCGGTAATAAATACATCCCAAAGAAGTTGATATTAAAAATACCAATAAAATTATTATAATATTTAATATGTATGACATGCCAAAATCGGAGTTTGTACTATGAAAATGAGTAGAATTATAATTAAATTCGCATGAATTGTTTTCTACATATTTTTGAATCCAGTTAGTGTCAAAAATCGTATTATTATAATAATAAAAAATTTTGAAAAAATTACTGTCTTATCAGCTTGTTTTATCTGGCAAGAAAAAAACTACTGTACTATTGGTAATTTCTTCAGTTTTCATGAAATGGCAAGATTCGGGCCATACTGTTTCAATGTTTTTTTTTTTAACATATTTCGCTTTTTAGCACTTTAGATGGATGATAAACAAACATAGAGTTTGCTACAATAGCGTATAATAAAATATGGGTATGTATAATAAAACAAACTGGATTAAATAAAGGCAATGTGTTTAATATAAAACCAAGAAGAGAATGGTTATAATACAAGAACAAATAAATTTTAATACTTTTGCAAAAATTTTCAATAATACAAAATACATTTTACATTTTTACATTTCAAATAATGACTAATAACTATTTTTGGAAAACAAACTAATAAATTTAATTAGTAATTTTTAATACGTACATAATAGTAAAAAGTAAATAATTTAATGCTTCTGGAAAAATAAATAATTATTCTTAACACTTTAAATATTGATTGATCAAAAAAATGTTGAACAAACATACATACAATATACGAAATATCGTTTTATAGGTGCCTATTTTGTCATTAGTACAATTAAATACATATTGTTCTTTGTTTTTTCTACTTTTAGAAAACCACAAACATACAGCCAAGTCGCAAGTTTTAAAATATTTATAATGTTCATCAATAGGACAGTCATCATATGTCCACTCAAATATTTTTAAATGAGGAAAGTCCTTTTTCATAATTTCTATAGAAATTGTTGTAAATTTCAGAATCAAATATTTCTAAACACATATTTACTTCAAGTAATGAAGCAGTTAAAGAAACAACCGAAAACTGACTACGAGTTCTTCTGATATTTAACATAACCTGTAACCTTGAAAATTAAAAGAGGAAGGGAAAATTGAATTTACAAATTTGAAAATTTGTGAATGAATTCATAAAAAGTAATATCCTGATGACCCCACGCAAGTGTGTCGAAGCTGTTAGGAATTTTAAATCTTTTATCATCAAAAGAACTTAAGGCCAATTTACTTACTAATTCGGTGTAAACTGTATGTAAACGAGATTTAAATAAATACATTGTACAGAAGGTTTTTGAGTTATTTTCAACAACATCTTTGTAATGAACAACATCTAATTGTTTTTTAATACTACTGGTTCTAATTCCCTCGGCCTTCTTAAGAGTATCACTCTCCATTTTGACACAATATGTTTTGGCTGAAGTGCCGTAAGAACACTTTATGGGTTCACCAGCATATTCATCTTTAAACTTCCCTACTACAGATTTGGTTATTGGCATTTCATGAATATTATTTGGTTTATAATTTGATGTGTTAAATTTTTCTATATTACGTTTTAAATTTTCATACACATTTCGCGTTTGTATTTCTTACATGAAAAAGTCTGTGTCAGTGTATAAAAGTTTAACTTTATCTTCATAAAAAGCTTCAAAAAGTTATAAAAAAAGCATACATTACAGTTTTTGAAATATCTAAAATTGAAAATCCTACGTAAATTGGCTTATTATATTCTATTAAAACTTTTTGCATTTGGATAGCAACTAAATTCTCAGAAAACACAGTTAAATCTTTAAAATACGGTTTGGTAATTAGATTATTTACGCCATCTTTTCTGTGATTTTTTGACCACTGTGTAACTAACCTTATGTCAATTCTTTTATCGACATTTTCCATAGTTTTTCCATATATACTGTTATTTGCTAATTTATAATTAATTTTATGAAATTCATTTTTATACTCATTGCGTAGTTTTGTATTCAAGGCAATATACAGTTTTAATCATGGTGACTGAGTAAACCCTGAAACTCTATGTACCCCAGTTAATTTCAATCCATGTTCAATGCACTGTTTTAAAAATGTATAATGAATTACATATTTTACTTTATCTTTTAAATTTGGTATTAACTTTGTGTAATTAGAATTGAAGGGTTTATAATTTTCAGGACAAAAAGGAAAGTCATTATGAGCCTCATGTAAGTCCGTGGGATACTCCAAATCAACTTCAAGGACATAGACTTCCTCAGAAGAGCCGAAAAGGTTTGCAATATCTAAATTGTCTATTTCTGATTTTGAAAGCCATATGAAATTTTTTTGTGGAAGATATTGAGACATTGCGTATCCATAAAGATTGGTAGCATCGAGATACATAATAAAATTAGTAGGTTTTAAAGGATCAAAATCAAAAAGAAACAAATTATTGGTAACGGTTTTTCTACATGCGCAAGTACTAACACCACCTCGCACACTACTTTTAAAAAATGTAACATATCAGGGTCAGTCAGAAGTTCTAATTGAACACCTGTAGAGCGTAAACAGGAATCAAAATTCAAACCGGGAAATGTATAATAATGTGCCGGGTCTAATTTATAGGTGTTCATACAAGTTTTTCTAAAATTTTGAAAAATATCTGCTAAAAGTAAAACATCTGATTTTAGGTAAATATCAGAATAATCACCTAGCGTGTTACAGTTAAATAATTTCCACACTTTTATTGCCCTTTCATATTCTTCTTTGCTAATATGTTCATTCGTCAAGTCATTATAAAATTCCTCTTGTTCAGGTAATACGGTTATATTTAATTTTGTAAGGTCTTTAATGTAACGGTACGGAAATACCCCCTTTAGTCGAATATATTGAAATTTTTCAATCAGTAAAATATTTATGAACTTCTTTACACTGATTATTACTTAGCTTTTCAGATAATTTTGCAAAGGAATAAATTAAAAATTGAAAAAATCAATAAATCTTAAATTTATATATTTTCTCTTTTTTAATCCCAATTTTCGGTCATAATAATTGTCTACTTCTATATGTTTCTAACAGGAAATATATTTTTTTTTATTTTGTGCTTGTGGCATATATTTTCTATAAATAAATGGAAATCATAATTTTTTAAATTATGAAATATGACTGAAATAAAATGTAGTTGCTTATAATTTAAGTTGCACAAGGAATGTGCAACTCCTCTATATTTTCCGGTTAAATGGCATTGGTCTGCCACTTTTTCATTATTATTTTCAAATGGTTTGTTGCAAATGTGACACTCGCTTGAATACTGATAGCTCAATTTTTCTAGTTCCGTTAATTTTTCTATTTTTTTTAAGTTTCCTAAATACCTAATATATTAGTCATGAACCTCCCTTTCTAGAAAATTTATAAACACTTGAGCACAATTAGGTCCTCTGTATAATTCTAGCTTTGAAACATTGTCATCAAACGAACATTTTAAGTAATATACAAATGAATAAGGGACATGTTCAAATTCTTTTACAGTGTAATTTTTATCTAAACGTAACTCTAGATCAAAATCGGCATATATGACAAAATGAACTTCCATTTGATTTTGGATATTTTCAAGTTTAAGAATATGTTCCGGTACGGTTTTCCCAAATTTGTCGTCTTTGTAATCTTTTGATGGTAAATTTATTCTTACAAAATCGCAGTCAAAAGTATTATGTCTAGTTAAATATTTTTCTGAACTAAAGTAGTGAAGACATCCATCACATAGATATTTTTTTCCATTATGTTTTTAAACTTGACTTGATATTAATCTACTTAAATCAGAAATATAACAGTAGTGAAAATTCCCATCATCGTCACTAATTAATAATAAATTAATATGGTTTGGTTTTTTAGATTTTGAATAATGTAGAAGACCTATTACTGCATAACTAAACCTAAAGTTTTTTCCCAAAGAATAAATATTAATAGATATATTGTTCTGTCTTTCAAATTTTTCTACGTCCTTTAAAGCTATAGGAAAGTCAATACCTGAAGTATCCAAGATTGTTTGGAAGTGCGGATATGATTGGATTTCATATTCCAATCCAGTTGGAGGATACATTGCAGCTATCACACACCACGCTAAACAATAATGGTCCTGATTTCGAAGGTTAATAACAGCTCGCTTAAACTCGATTTCTTCCGGTAGTGGAATGTAGGAAGAAGAACGCAGTGGATTATATTTGTTGAAATTCATTTCTAGATGCAAAAGTTTCAAAATAACCCATCCTGCAACAAAAAATGTTATTAGAATATATTAGATTTTTTATGATTTTTAATAAAATATAAAATGGTTTTTAAATATTTAAAAAATTACCTGAATCTTTTTCTGCTAAATCATCAGCCTTTCGGTCTATTATTTCACACATTTCGTTAATGTTCGATATAATATCTGAGCTGGTACAAATAACTTTAAAAGAAGTATTGAATGACTTGTATTGCGAGAACTTCACTTTTCCCCTTACCCTCTCCCTCTCCCTCCCTGTGATGGGGAGGGGGCGCAAAGCGACTTAAGTCGCTTTCTAAGGCCCCAACACCCTCCCTTCCATGGTGAGGGCGGGGGTGGCTTCGGGTGAGAGGGAGGAAAGGGAAGGATGCGTGAGGGGTGGGAGTCGATGCCCCTATTCTATAAATAAAAAAATATTGTTGAAGAGAACTTGCAAACAACTAATTCTAATAATATCCTGACCCAAGAATTAATTAATATTTTAGAGGACAATAATTCTAATCCTATTGACGAACCAACTGACGAAATTATAGAAGACATGTCTAAATTTAAATACTAAGTCCCCCCTCCACATCACTAATTAATTAACCCCCTTCCCTCCTCACTCCCCTTTTCTACCCTCCTCTCTGACTTTTGTTTCCCCTTTACCCAAAATTTCTTAACTTGGTGTGGTATAAATTCATTTTAATTTCCAAATTTTTTAAAATAGTGATATATTTTAACCAATCGTTAACCAGAAAGTATATTAAAATGAATCACGAAGAGCAAAACAATTTTTGGCATGGTAGACTCATTCGCATTGTTAGAAATAACATGAAAATAGTGCAGCAACCACCCCCGGAAGATCTTGTGGAACAGCCTGAGGGTAATCAAGAAGGGCGTTTTCAGGAGTGGCATCATGAACAAAGACATCCTATTCGTTTGCTCAGACCTCGGAGGGTAGGCAGAAATTCTCCGCCACGGTTTCCACCCCCGTTTCCACTACAACTTGCGAGGAGAGGACCAGAGCAGGTGGATGAAGAACGGCGTCACCCTGAACAAGGAAGGCGTCGCCTAGAGAGGCAGCGGGAACAAAGACGCCCTATCCATTTGCGGAGGCCTCAGCTGGTAGGCTGAAATTCTCCGCCACGAACTCCACCGGAGCAAGTGGGTGAAATTTCTTCAACCGGTGGGCCTGACATTCCTCTTATGAATCAGGAAAATATATTCGAGGGTCCAATAATGGTGGCAGAAATTTCTCAGAGTGGTAAGTTAAGTAAAATATTAATCTTAAAAATTTGTATTATGATTTTTTGAAGAATTTTTAATTATTTTTGTGTCTTTCAGAACAATTGGACCATGACGAATAATGCTGCACTATACCCGTAGAAACTGAGTGTTTACGTGTACTTTTTAGTGTATATAGAAACAGAAAAATTAGGGACAGTTATTAAACTGCTTAGAGATAATAGAAAAACGAGACAATTAAATTATTACACAAATAATGTTATGGAATCTGCATGTATCTAGTCAACCGTAAGTAATAATATTTTCGTTAAGTTTTGATTATTAATTGACTGCTTAAAAAAATGTACACTTTTTTTTTATTTGGATGTGTAATATTTGTAGCATATTTTAACTTGTTTATTTCACATACCTAACATGTTTATCGTATATAGGAACAAAACATTAGTTGCACTACATATTTAGAAAATAGGAACAGTCTGTTAAACTATTAAAGTGCTTAAAGACAATTGAAAAAAGTGAAAAAGAACTACTTTTAGAGACAATAAAATTAGAAGTAGTGTACAAAGATAAGTTGTAATATTTTGGTTACATTATGTTTTTAAATTTATAGTCTCTTAAAGAAATTCGGAAAAGCACATTTAAATGATCTAGTAATAGGGCAGTTAAAAATAATAGTGTTTAGTAATAGTATTTTATATTGTGGTTTTCAACAATATTTCAGCAATTACTACATTACAGATAGACAAAATAACACACCAACCCCTTTTTTAATTTACATACATAACAAGTAAAACATATATTGATTTGTATTTGTATATAGCTTAAAAAATATACATGTCTTTTTAGTCACCTAATAAGCTCTATACTTATTAACTGGGAGTTCAAAATACAAGAGTTCTAACCACACTACACCACAACTTGTTACGTTCTGGACGCGCGTTTCGCTAACCAAGTTAGCATAATCAGCAGATGATATAAACTAAAGTAACTTATCCTAATCCAAACTATTTATAGGTAAATGTGGTCACACTTGGTTGCACCATTGTCAAGTAAACAAGAGAGGGGACTATAGGGCAACTTCGGGAGAGAATTTAACGACCCAATGATGGAGTTAGGTGAATATTTCAAACATCCGTTGTTTGTCATCGACTGTTCACTTTGGGCCGAAGCTGTAAAATCTTCAACTGTGGACGTGAAAATCGAATTTCAAACACGAAGCGCTCGGTTTCCTAGAGACACTAAAGCTTGTTTAGTCGCATAAAGTTAATTATACTATATATTTAGCGAATATGTTAAAGGCAGTGTAAATCTTATTATATAAATTGTTATGTAGGTTAGGTTAAGTTTACCGCTAAGTATTAAATATTTTTGAAACAAATTAAATAATAAAGCTTATTGTACCAATTATTTTGCGTTTTATTTTAGTTATATGTGAATTACAGTAGTAATATAAAATAGGAAATGTACATTATCTAAACCATAGGAGAAGTTAGCCATTCACGTGTTATATACTTGGAAATAAAAATGTAAAGAAATAAAAATTTCCTGTTAGAGGTCCCCACTAAAAAAAATATTTTTTTTTTATTCTTGCATTTTTTGCCGTATCTTTTTAAAAGTTTAGTTTTTTGCCCGTTTCACTTTCAATATCTGATGGACATAATCTCGAAAATGGTAAGAGTTAGAAAAGAAATTTTAAATAAAAAAGTTGTCTAAAATCGAGTTCTAAAAATGTCTCCACAGAAGGTATCACCTAAAAGTTAAGATTTCGAAGTTATGAGCTGCTAAAGGCGCTACCCGTCTAAATCGGCTTTTTTGGCCCTTTTATTGTTAATTGAAACGGCTATATCTCGAGAACAATTTGTCGGAGAAGGATGCGATAGGCACGAAAAGACGTAGAACGTTTTTTTAGACTAAAAGTTAAATACGATGACCTTGTAAAACGTGCCCTAGTCTTTGTCGTCTCTTTTCTGAACAATTTACTTTGGACCTTAATTACGACTTAGGGATAAAGGTTAGAGCTTCGAGTTAAATATAAAAGTTGTGCGCATCGAAAAAAAAGTTTGAGGAGATTTACACATATGAGTATGGTACCCGATAAAGGAGAAAAAACAAAAAACTTTTTATTCTTTCACTTTTTGCGGTATCTCTTTAAATAACGAAGATAGGAAATGTATCCTCGAATACTGCAACGTAATGAAAGTAACGAATTTTTTAATAATGTCTTTCGTTGCCTTAGTGAGTTCAACCCCAGTTGGCTTGAGTTGTTTTCTCTATTTTTACTACAAACCATGCGTAGTACTCCATTGTTAGAATATTGTATACATAAATCGCCACCTTATTCGGAGCGTCACTATTCGCTGCACTTTTCCAAGATGACTTCAAAGAAACCGACAGCAGTTGTCAGGCCATTTAGCGTAAATGGTAAAGTTTTATGCATGCGTTGTTCGAAAAGAATTCGAACTATAAACCTCGACGGTTTATGCAAACGATGCATAAAAAAATCAATTTTGAGAATCGACGAGATAGAATACCCCAACAGCTTTATGGCATGTTAGAAACGTTGTACCCAAGACTGCGCCGTGTTCTATTACAAGGTGTGCTAAGAACACAGGTGCCACGAATGCTCATTACCTATGAGCAGTTGTTGTCGTTTTTGAAAAATACGCAACAATAAGCCATTATGTTGCCAGATTTACTATTTCATTTTGAAATATTGTAAATTGCGTGCAACCTTAACTGCGCACTCCCTTTTTTCTAGTTTTGTTTTCTAAATACGGCCCGATCTTATACCAGACCATCATTTAACAACACGCAGTCAACCAAACCACTTGCTCGCCTTAATGCTGCAGGGAGCATTAGAGAAGTGTTATGTGAAAGGTGTATAGAACGCACACCTTTCATTAATTTAGATGGCTTATGCCAAACACGTAGTAAGGAGGGTGACGACCTGGAGTCTCCGATGCCTTTAATCGACTTAACAGCCGATGACGATGACGTGCCAGTTGCATGTCCAGTCTCCAGAGCTGCACGTCAGCCCCCAGGTTTAGGCTATACACCAGACCCAGACCAGCTCCTAGGTCAGTCCAGGAAGCTCGACGTCTTCGAGCAGAGCAGCAGCCCACCCGCGAACAAGATGCTCTCGACGACCTTTTAGAGAACATGGCCGAGCGTGTCCTTCCCGAGGAATGGGACGTTTTCAACGAACTGGTTCGGTTCTTGGACCAAAAAGGCGTATATACCCACCCCCACCTCCCCTGCCCCATGCAAAAATCTGTCCTTTTCAGAACGACAAAACATTTTGAGCGTAGTTAGAAATAGTAGTTAGATAGCAGCTCTATTAAGAGCAATGAGAGATCAAAATCTCTTGAGAGCTTTTCAAGATGCTGGCTATTAAATCAGAGAGTATTGTGGATTAGGCCTGGGAATACCACCTGGGGATACCAATAAAATTAAAAAAAACGCGCCGGTAGCTCTACTCCATGGGTTTTAACCCTAAAGTGGTGAGGAAACGAGTCTAAGTATAAACTTAATTGGAGTGTTGATTTACAACTGGTTGGAATACACAGGACACAGCGAGGAAGGGCTGTGTTCAGCGCACTAATACATTCCGACAAGCTACAAACAAAATCTTTTGTTAATATCATGGTTACAATTAAAAATAAAACTAAAGTCAATCATTTTGTGTTAGCTTGCATTAGTTTCTCTTGCTATTATGCTCACAGTATAAGTTTGGTTTGCAAAAAAAGAAAAAAGAATATCAAAGTTAAACAAATCATCAGTTATAATATAAAATATTATAAAAGCACGTTTTATGTTAGCGATAGTCTGGTTTAATTTTTAAGTTAATTTTTTCATTCAAAGTAATGATAAATAACAAAAAAAGTAAACTTGAAAGTTATCTTTGCGCTGCGCGTTCAAAACCTTTCAAACTTACGTTACATAACAATATGTTTTTTTTAACATTAGCTTCTGTGTTTGGAAACATTACCAGTATATCTATAAATAATAAACTTTGTGCTCTAGAAAACGGCTTTATTATTTTTTGCGCACTTTGAGTACACCAATACTTTTCGAAATGTATCCGCAGTCCTTCTTTATATATGAAATATATACCTAGGTTCTTTTGAGGCTTTAAATAAAAACAAAACTTTCATTACATACATTTTTTTATTTATTATAAAAAAAAAATTATTTTAAATATACAAGTTCACAATTATTGAATTCATAATTCAACCTTTAAGTAGTAAACACGTCGCTTTTTTCTCTAAGGAAAACTTTAATTTTCTGGTGATAAAGTGTACAAATTTTGGATGCATAATGCATGCTGAAACACTCTACCCAGTGATAAAATTGTTTTGAATTTATCTTTTGTACAAAGTGAATATATTCAAATTAAAAGACCAATACAATAAAACAATAGTGTTATCAGTAAAAAAACTGTTATAAATTCCACCTAGCTCTTATGGAGAAATAAATATAAATAAGCAAGAATGAAAATGAAGTTAATGAAAAGATGTGTCTGGAATGTAAACAGGTTTGTGAGGAGGATTTCTATAAATGTGATTCATGCCTGAGAAGAATACACAAAGAATGTTCAAAAATAGCCCCTTCTAAAACAAGATGTATGCCACTTCAGAAAAGGATCCTTATATTAATATGTCAAGAATGTAAGCAACTTATAGCAAGAATACCCTTTATGAAATTAATTAAAGAAATGAAGAAAGATATGGATTTAAAAAAAAAAAGCAGGAAGATGTTCAAACTTATATAAAGGGGGAGCCTTCCCCCCAGGTTGTGACTTCATAGGGGCGCCAAAATATGCTCAGGCAAAAAAACACTTGCAACACAAATATTGGTCATTTACCAGAAGGAAACCCGCAGTTGGGAAAGTTTTTTCTATAGGTAATAACATAAAAGCTAGGTATATAATTATCACATTCCATTCATACATTACCATGTTTAAATTTTATTATAATTCAGAATGGATAATATTATTTTTATTTTACTGATGCAGCAATTGAACGCTGATCGACCGCTAATATATATTCGCCCTAAAAAAGTGGTAACATATTTTACGTGTTCGGTGTTTTGCCTGTGTAGTGCAAGTGCTTGTGCTGGTCGACGAATCAACGCTTAGGCTTTAGTTTGCAAATAGCTATAGCAATTAGCAATTTTAGTTAGTTTGATGAATTGACGATAGAGTAATATGAATCGAATTACTAGAAAGTCAGAGGCGGCATATCGTCGTGAAAAACAAAAAAGGATTATTTTAACCACTGAGCTATGCAGCAGTTTTTAAGAAGAAAGCCCTAGAATACCAATACGTAAGTAATAAAGCTATTTGTTTGTAGTGTAATATCTAGTTTGTTCTACGCAGGTAGTGTTATATAATTCTCGAGAATATATAAAAATGAAATATTCTCTGAGAATATTCACGAAAGGTTGAGAATTTAAAGGAAATTTTGAGAATTTATGACATCAATTTTGAGATTTTACATAATTCTCTAGAAATATTTCCGAAAGATTGAGAATTTATGGTAAATTGCGAGCATATATGAAATTCATAAGATTTTTTAATATATTAAATTTATGTAAACCATTTTAGAATTTTTAAGGAGACAGTTTGTTTTGTTTAGTTAAACCGCATCACACATGCCCTATACAGACGCAGGTATTTCAAAAGAATTATGTAGCTAATAAACGATTTAACTGATAGTTACAACGAAATCAACAGCTACGTTAACTTAACTGAGCACTGACAAACCTGCCCTAAGAGTTAGACCGGATCTATTTGCCTTGCCTTGGTAGTTAAAACAGTTAGTTCACCAGTTATGTTTTGCTTATCTCATTTTAAACCTATAACTGTCAAGTTATACCTGGACTAAATTTAAACCTTTTTAGTGAATACAGTTGTATATTAAAAGATGAACCCTTTCTTCGATGTTTAAGATTTTTTTAATTTCCCATCTGCCCGGGTAAACTAAACTAGAAGATATTGAAGCTTTACTGCAAATTATTCCTTGAAATAATAATACCCATACCCAACAACCGGCTGTTTATGATTTGTTTGTAGAGCTAGAAGTTTTTACATCTTACAGTTAGGCTTCTATTTAAAAGATGTAATAGAAGTTTTAAAAAGTAAGTTAAAAATGTTAAAGCTAAGAAAATTTCTCATACGTTTTATTGTATCTGACTGCTACGTCAGCACCACGAATGAATGGTCATTTAGGACCGGTTTATCAGTGCTCAGCTAAGTTAAAGTAGTTCTTGGTTTCGTTGTAACTATCATTTAAATCGTTTATTATCGACGCGGATAAACCATTTAACTGATAGTTACAACGAAACCAAGAGCTACTTTGACTTAGCCGAGCACTGATAAACCGACCCTTAGTTAATTAAAAATTGTTAAAAATTTATTAAGAACCACAATTAACGATAAAAGATTAAATAAACTTTTATTAATATGTGAAAAATGGTTATTGATAAAAATAAATTTCGAAAACCTATTGCTTTCTTGGGCAAGACTTAAAGAAAGAAGAATCGGATTAAAGTAAATATATGTTTAAAAATTCGGTGTTTCTATTTTAATTAAGTTCATTGTATTATTTTTACCCCAAAAAGCTAAAAGCATGTTTGGTAATATAGTAATGCAAAAATCATAATAAGCATATCCACATTTGCTTAAAATTAGTGAAATTTGAGCATGGCGAAAAATTTTTTTTCGCCGTTAGATTATTACCTGTGAGGGGTGTGGCGCTTAAAAGGCGCAAGCACTTAGGGGGCGCTGCGTCTCACTCCTCCTCCTCCCCCTAGAGAAAACAACGTCGCTGCGGCCCTGCTGTTTATGAAGATCTCACAATAACAAGGTGCTATAGAGGCCAAGAATTTCAACATAAGAGTAATAAATGTACAAAGTAGCAAGTGTGTGGTAACTGTGGTGAAGAAGATAATACCATTGAATGTGTAAATGTATCAATTGCGTGTCTGCCAACAGGCAATACTAAATGCAATATGTTACCAGTCATAGCGCATTAGACGAGAACTGCCAATCATTAAAATATCACCGAGGACTAATAATAAATAAAACTGATTATAGTTAATTAGTGAATAATGGTAAACCATTTACAAGATGAAATACTTAACATTATCAATGAAGAAAATGGTTTTCAGAGTGTAATGGTGGATAGTGCACAAATTCAGGAATAATCAGGTAGCAATGAACGTTTCTTAACTATTATCCATTTTAACGTTAGGAGTATAAACAAAAATATTAATAATTTACTTACTTTTGTAGAGTCCTATAAATTGCAATCTATAGATATCATCATTTTAAGTGAGACATTGACAACTGTAATATACCGGGGTATTAACTTTTCTATAATGAAGGAGATTATAACAAGAATGATGGTGTTATAATCTTAGTAAAGGAGGGCATTCAGGTTGACTTTTCAAGTACTCGGTTAAATAATTCAAAGGTAACTCTTGGTAGAATAATAATGGAGATTGATAACATATTATATGGAATAACTGCCATTTACAACCTTCCACCGATTTCACAGCTGGAATTCATTTGTGATATACAGTCTTTTTTAGAAAATTATTCAGCAACCGGCAACATCGAAATTTTTCTAGGCGATAAATATTTTGAATGAAAATGACAATAATGTTCTTAATTATCTAGCTGTAATGAGTTCACTTGGTTTTAAATCTTATATAAGAACGGGACGAGGCCATTATCCAAAAGTTGTATATATCATGTATTTGTTAAGCAAAAACATAAATCAAATAGCCTCTATACAAGTTCTTGTATTTTTAAGGAAGATATAACAGTTCACAGTCCTATCATGCTACTTATAGGAAACAATAATCCAAACCCTTTAATAAATTCTCCTAAAACTACAATAAAAACTAATCTAAATATAATAGAATTTAAAAAGAAACTCGGGAATGTGACTGGTCACCTGTCATAAATGAAGACAATCTGGAAATAGCTATAAAAATATTTTTAAATACATATAGGGAATTATTGAATGATGCTACAGAAACATATACGGTGAATGTTAGAAGATATAAAAAAATAAAAAGCTACATCTATCAAAATCATGGATAAGATGAAAAAATTGGTATTAGCTAATAGTAGTTATAATAGGGGAGCGCCTCCTCCTCCTCCTCTTCCTCTCTCTCATGTCCCTCATTCTTAACTTCCTCCCCTTTTATTCTCATTCGCATCATATTTTTTAATTTTTTCTCTTTGTTCTCCCACATTTGATTTTGCATTCTTAAGTCTTATAAATAGGTGCATCAAGATCATTTTAGTATGTTAAGGTACGAGTGACTGTTAAAAGAAAAAAATCTGTTGAATAAATCTATTAATAATAATATTAAAATAAAATGAGTGAATCAGTTGGAGAAAGAAATCGATCCATTCCGCTTCAGACAATTAGCTTCGAAGAAATTATACCAGGAGTTCAAGAAGAAAATATACCATTAGTTCGAGAAGAAAATAATGGGATTGTTTTAAAAAATTTGAATAAAACTGAGAGTGAAGAGAAAAAAGTGTTTTGTGCTATTTGTTTTGAAATAATCGAATATTATGATTCATGTAGACCAAATACATGTTCCCACATTTTTTGTTTAAAATGTATTTTAAGATGGAATGATGAAAATGGTTGTTCTATAATGGTAAACAATTGTCGTGTATGTCGCACTAGATATTACTATTTGGTACAAATCTTCAAAGATGTAATTAGACATCATTTTGTTGTAATTTTAAAAAGAGGATAATATTTTTTATAATTTGTGTTTGTGAAAACTCTGGTAACAAATAATTTTGTAAAAAAAGTAAATGTAAATATATATAATAATTGACACACATTTTTTCCTTTTCCTATATTGAAACGACAACAATGATCTAACAAGTTTTTTAATACATACTAATTTTCACATTACATAACAAAACAATTGTTATGGGTTTACACAAAAAGTGCCACGCCCTAAAATGGCACCACTTTTGCAAATGGAAGCTTAAATTTTCTTATGGGAATTTACATGTAAAAATGACGGTTTTGATTGTCGGACCGGCATAGCCTAATCTACTACTTTTTAATTATACTAATAATATTAATATAATTTGCATCAAGTAAGAGAAAACTCAATTGAATACAGAAACAAGCGTTAACAAAATGTTATGCTAATATATGAGTGCTTCTAGTGGCAGTTGACATAATCGACACTTTTTTTACATATGATTAGCTATTTCATTTACAAATACAGTGTCAGATGTTAGAATAAAAAGAAGTATTTTGCATATAGCAATGAAAATATATAACCGCTTATAGTAACAGTTGACATTTTTTAAAATTAATATTGTTGACATATTCTACTTATTATCTTTACAATTTATGTTTAAAATTAATATTTTTGATATAATCTACCCATTACGTTTATAACCTATATTTAAAATTAATATTGTTGAAATAATCTACCCATCACCTTTACAAACTATGTTTATTATTAATATTTAACAACATAATTTTCTATCTCTTTTTTTTTCATTTTTGTTGCAGTAAAAGCAAGCATGTTCAGGAATTAGTAGAAAAAGATGTATCCTACAAATAGCACAATGTAAATCAGAAGCACTAACAACATAGGCTCTTTTGTAGTGGCAGCTCACATGATCGGACTCCCCTCTCCGTAAATATCTCATGTGAATTGCACTACAAGGAAGGCAAATAGCAAATGTTCCTAGTCTTCGACTTTCAATTTTAGAGTAGCTTTGTATAACACATACATCTTTTTCTTCAAAATTATTAAATAATTCACTAGCCCTAAACTTGCTTACTTTTACGTCAGCCTCGGTTCCTAAATTTAGTAGTTGTCCATCCATGTCCACTCCTTCGTCAATTTCCTGATCATCTTCCTCCATCTCTTCTTCTTTCTCCTCAATATAATTAATGTCGATGTTACATAAGAATGATCTTCTAACAAGCCTAGATGATTTGTCCAAAAATGAATGTTTATAAGTGATGGAATCGCCTTCCAAGTTAATAAAAATTTCTTTTCTTTCTTCAATTTGAGCGGCGTTCTCCACATTATTTTCTTCAATTTGGTCAGCGTTTCCAGTCATATTTTCTGCCATCGTTAGGAGCTTTAGATTTAGATAGATATATTTGATAAAAAACAATTTTGGTTATAGCTTATAAAATAATATCGACAACTGATATTACAGCGAATGATACTGTATGATCGTCGAGTGGATGTTCTTAAGTATATATCCCATCAACCACCACTTTTACTACCTGCAATACTTAAGTTTTTTTTTATTTTTTTTTTTCTTTTTTCGCTGTCCCTTTCCCTGTCAGTTTCCTCGGGGGGGGGGGGGGGGGGGGGGGGGGGGGGGGGGGCTTCGCCCCCCTCCCCGCTCCGCCAGCCCCCCTTAAACCCCCCTCACTCTCACCTTATCTTCTTTCTCTCCCTTCCTTCTTTCTCTTTTTTATATGTTTGTCCGTTTTCCTTCCTTCTTCCTTTCTTCTTTTTTAATCTAACCTAACCTAACCTAATCTAACCTAACCTAACCTAACCTAACCTAACCTAACCTAACCTAACCTAACCTAACCTAACCTAACCTAACCTAACCTAACCTAACTTAACTTAACCTGAAGAGGGTAGCCCGAAATTGGGGAACCGGGATTTTAGTCTCGAAAATTCAGGGGTCCGGGGGGGGGGGAGGGGGTAAGGTTGTTGATCGGCTTGGGAAAGTGGTTTTTAGAGATTGTCGTTCAACTTTAAGTAGGACACATGTGATTAACTTTTGCATATAAAATCGCCTCAGCGAAGAGACGAATGCAATTGATTTCTGCATTCACACTGTGCAGAGCTCGCGAGTTTTCTGGTGTTTACATTGTGTCTATTTGGTAAATTTTTATTTTTATTTCTAACATTTTTATTTGGCAAGATTTAATTCTTATATATATTGGTGACATTTTTATGTACATTTGTGGCATTTTTATTTGTTATTACGATTTTTTTCATAATGGACAATTTTTTGGCATCGAGTAGCAAAATAATTGACAATGACTTTGACTTATACACATGTACTCAAATGCAGAATTTTGCAAACCAACAAAACAATGAAACAGACGTATTTACAACTAGTCAACAACAAACTATTCAGGACTTGAATGAAATTATTTATAATAGCCAAGTTCAGAATAATGCCAACAAACACAACAACGAAAAATATTTATTTACAGCTACTCAACAACAAACTCTTGACGATCTTAATGACATTATTGACAACAAAACGGACTTAATTACAACAAAAACTAAACAAACTCTTGAAGAACTGAATGACATTGACGAAACTGAAAATTCTAGCTGTGAGGATATTGTTTGTTTTCAAAAATCTAATCCAAATTATTTAACA
Source organism: Kuschelorhynchus macadamiae (assembly GCA_030620095.1). NCBI lineage: Eukaryota > Metazoa > Arthropoda > Insecta > Coleoptera > Curculionidae > Kuschelorhynchus > Kuschelorhynchus macadamiae. The sequence continues at coordinate 4,697 of JAUTXW010001698.1, read as the reverse complement.
TTAAAATCGCCAATTAATTCTCCGAGACCAATTTGCTCTCCCTTTTTGTTTAGTGAAAATTCTGATTCGGAAGAAGAACAAATTGATCAAAATTTAAGTTTGGCTATTTGTCCTACTAATTCACCATATGATATTGTAAATTCTGATTCGCAAGAAAAACAAATTGATCAAAATTTAAGTTCGGCTATATCTTCTATTAATTCACCATATGCTATTGTAAATTCTGATCCGCAAGAAAAACAAATTGATGCAAATTTGACTTCGGATATTTCTCCTAATAATTCACCAGTTGAACAAAATTCAATTTCGAAACCATCATTTATCATTAAAAAAAAATTTAAAATTAATAAAAAAAATAAAAAACAAATAGCAAACCTTAAGTGTCTGGGTTTCGCTATTCAAAATTTAACTAATTTGATCACAATTAAAAAGGGAGACGAAAGTACGGTGAATTATGTTAAACAGGCCTTTGACAAATTAGTTGACTCATTTGAAGAAATGGATTCATAAAGTCAATTAATTTCTATTGCTTTTTTCAAAATTTGACTATAACTAAATAAAAATGCACAATATTAATTTTATTATTATACAAAGAACTTCAAAAATGCAATTGCTTTTTTCAAAATTTGACTATAACTAAATAGAATTGCACAATATTAATTTTATTATTATTATTATTATGCAGAAAACTTCAGAAATGCATAAGTGTGTAACATGTAATAAAGTCTTTACTAGAAAGGATAATTTACTGCGACATATTAAAAAACATGTTAACGGAAATACCACAAAACTCAACAGTTGGTTGAAAAAACCAAAGCTTGTTAAAGGTAAGAACATTTTATTTTTCATGTCATATTTTGTAAAATATTTTGTAAAATATTTTTTTCTTAATTTATATAGATTCTACAAATATTGTAAAATATTGTAAAGAATGCAAGAAAAATATAAACCAAAGTCTATGGGGTGGACATCTTCGATCTAGTGTGCACAAGAACAATTCCAAAATAGGCTTGGAGGAAGGTGTTGAAATTATCAAGTCAGCATTCAGGGAACGAATAATATCTTATAGGATTTCCTCACACCAAAACTTCATAAATGTGAAAGAATATTTTCAACATTTGGAATACAAAATTGCACATCTAATAGATCAAGAACTGCAGAAACATAAATGTATCAAGCTAAATATGGAACTGTTCGGTTTCTATTTTAACCCCAGCAGCGACAGCTATGATGTCAAATCTTTTAATGCGCCGTTCCAAGTCATTTGCCAGGGATATCAGAAAAAAGAACTGTTAGAGCAAATCTGCACCATTATTGACCAGAAAGCTGACGAATTTGCAGAAAGAGATTCAGGTAAAGAATTTATTTTCGATTTTACAACAGCAACAAAAAAAGTAATTTTTTAATTTTTACGTTGCAGGATGGGCTTTGATGAATTTACTTCATTTGGAAATTAATGTTAACAAGCACAATCCGCTGAGAGCCTCATCTTTTATCGAACTTCCTCAAGAGATCAAGAGACGTCAAGCTGTGATCAACATTAGGAATGATGACAACTTTTGCTTCGCCTGGGCAGTTGTGTCTGCTCTTCACCAACCACGCGGATTAGATTTTGAAACTTCATCCTACCCACACTACTCTTCTGTTTTGGATATGTCAGGTATAGAATTTTCAATGTTGCTAAAGAACATTAAGATTTTTGAAGAAAAAAATAACATTTCTATTAATGTATATGGATTAGAAATTATAAATCCTAAAAAGGGGTATGAAGTAATTGGTCCACTTTATTATTCATCGAATAAAAAAAATCAACATGTCAATTTATTGTTAATAAGTGATGATGATGAAAAAACTTTTCATTATTGCTATATTAAAGATTTATCAAAACTAGTTTCTGCACAAATTTCTAAACATCACGGAAAAAAATATATTTGCGATGGTTGTTTACAATATTTCCCTACAGAAGAAAATTTATTACAACACAATAGCCATGATTGTGATCATTTACGAATTAACCTACCTTCTAAAGAATTAATAAAAGATAAGTTTGGAAACTATTCATATGATAATATTTTGAAATTTTTAAATTATCATAAACAAATGAAAGTTCCTTTCGTGGTGTATGCAGATTTTGAATGCATTTTAAAGCCTTTAAATAATGACAATGTTGATAAAAATCCTAATACTTCATACACCTTAAAACAATATGAACATATTCCACATTCATTTGCCTATTACATTAAATGTTCCTTCGACGATAATTATTCTAAATTTGAAAAATATAGAGGTCAAAATTGTGATACATTATTTATAAATTCTTTAGAAAGAGATGTGTATAACATATACAATAAATATTTAAAGGCTCCTAAAAAAATGATCCCTTTGAACGAACTGGACAAAATTTATCATAACTATGAAAAAGTTTGTCATATTTGTAATAAACTTCTTTTAAATGACAGGGTTGCAGATCATTGTCATATAACCGGTCTTTATAGAGGTCCAGCTCATTCACTCTGCAACATAAATTACAGAATACCTAACTTTATTCCAGTTATATTGCATAATTTGCGTAATTATGATTCTCATCTATTTCTTAAAAAATTATGCTTAAACAAAGAACAACTAACAGTTATCGCACAAAACAAGGAAAAATATATTTCATTTGAAAAGCTTATTCATGTGGATAACTATTTTGATAAAAAGACACAAAAGGCTAAGAAAAAAATATATCATTAAGGTTTATTGATTCTTTTCAATTTCTATCCCATTCTTTATCAAAACTCTCTGAAAGCTTAAAAGATGAACAATGTAAGGAAATAAAAAAAATTTTCAATGATGAAGAAAGATTTAAACTTATTCGGCAAAAAGGTGTATTTCCTTACAGTTATATTGATGATTATTTAAAATTAGAAGAAACAAATTTACCTCAGAAAGACCAATTTTATAATACTTTAACGGATGAGCACATCAGTGATGCAGAATACCAAAGAGCTGTAAAGGTTTGGCAATTGTTTAAATGTGAATCTCTTGGTCAATACTCCGACGTTTACTTACTCTCTGATACTTTACTTTTGGCAGATATTTTTGAAAATTTTAGAAGCACTTGTTTATCCACATATAAGCTCGATCCAGCTCATTTTTACACTTTTCCAGGTTTATCCTGGGAGGCGTGTTTGCGTTATACTGGAATAGAGTTAGAATTGTTAACTGATCCAGATATGATACACTTTTTCAAAAAAAGCGTTCGCGGTGGTGTGAGCTCTTGCATTTGTAGAAAATCTGAAGCTAATAACCCATTTCTTTTAAATTTTGATCCTTTAAAGCCAACTAAATACATAATTTATTATGATGCAACAAATTTGTATGGTTATGCAATGTCACAGCACATTCCAACGGGAGATTTTGTTTGGTTAACAGATAAAGAAATCAATGATTTAAATATTATGAATATTTCTAAAAAATCTAATAAGGGATATGTTTTAGAAGTTGATTTAGAATATCCTACAAGTCTACATTCCTATCATAACGATTTTCCGTTTTGTCCAGAAAACTTTAAACCGCCAAATTCTAAATGCATAAAATTAATACCCAATTTAAATGATAAATCAAAATATGTTATTCACTATCAATTATTAAAACAATGTTTGGAACATGGACTCAAGTTAACTAAAGTTCATAGAGTTTTACAGTTTTCTCAATCTGATTGGTTGAAAAAATATATAGACTTGAATTCAAGATTAAGAAATGATTCAAAGAATGAATTTGATCGTAATACTTACAAGTTGGCAAATAATAGTATTTATGGCAAGACTATGGAAAATGTTGATAGGAGAATTGACGTAAGACTTGTTACAGAGTGGGAAAAAAATAGAAGAAAAGATGGTGCTGAGAATTTAATTGCAAAACCATATTTCAAGGACTTAACAATATTTTCTGAAAACTTGGTAGCTATTCAAATGCAAAAGATTCAAGTTACTTACAATAAACCAATATATGTAGGCTTCTCAATATTAGATATATCTAAAACTGTGATGTATGATTTCTTTTATAATTTTTTAAAACCTCTTTATCAGGAAAATATTTCACTTTTATACACCGATACCGATTCGTTCATTTTAGAAGTCACAACTCCAAATATTTATTCTGACATGATAAAAAATATTCACAAATTTGACACATCTAATTATGAATTTAATAATATTCATGAAATGCCTATTACAAAGTCAGTTATAGGAAAATTCAAAGATGAATATGCTGGTGAACCCATTACTGCTTTCTTTGGTACTGGAGCAAAAGCATATTGTATTAAAACGGAAAACAGTTTAACAAAAAAAGCAAAAGGTGTTAAAAAAAGTGCAATTAAAAAGCAGTTGGATTTTATTCATTATAAAGATGTTGTTGAAAATCATTCTAAAACCTTTTGTTCAATGTATGTTTTTCGATCTAGACAACATACAATTTTTACAGAGTTAATTAATAAATTGGCTTTGAGTTCCGAAGATGATAAGCGGTATAAAATTCCCTATAGTTTTAATACATTAGCTTGGGGACACCAAGATATTGCTTTGTATCAATGGAATGCAGAACATGAAGATTTAGATATATTTATGTAGATATTATAAGGTATTTAAATTTGTTGTTTTTGAAACCAAAGTTAGTCTTCATGTCTTTCACAAAATGTGCATAGAAACTTTTGA